>VZRI01007510.1:134282-156000 GCA_013397515.1 Upupa epops | reverse complement strand
AATTCAATAAGGGCAGTGTAGAGCCTNACATCTGGAATATTGTGTCCAGTTCTGGGCCCCTCAGTTCCAAAAGGACGCAGAACTGCTTGAGAGAGTGCAGCACACAGCCACCAAGATGATGAAGGGAGTGGAGCATCTCCCTGATGAGGAAAGGCTGAGGGAGTTGGCTCTCTTGAGCTTGGAAAAAGGAGACTGAAGGGTGACTCCATTCATGTTGATCAATATGGAAAGGGCAGGTGTCAGGAGGGAAGAATCAGGCTCTGCTCAGTGGCAGCCAATGATAGGACAAAGGGCAGTGGGTGTCAGCTGGAACAGAGGAGGTTCCACATCAAGATGAGAAGGAATTTGTTCAAGGTGAGAGTGACAGAGCCCTGGAAAGGGATGCCCAGGGAGGTTGTGGAGTCTCCTTCTCTAGGCATGTTTAAAGCCCTCCTGTTCCTATGTGACTGGATCTCAGGGATCCTGCTCTGGCAGGGGGATTGAACTGGATGATCTTACAAGGTCCCTTCCAAACTCTAACATTCTGTGATTCTGAGATTCCCCTGCCTACAGTGTCAGTATTACTGTTCAGGTTCCTGAGTTGGTTTTGCACCCTTCATGTACAGGAGCTTGGTGTCCTAAGCTCTACAGATGTATCCTGGGTTAGAATGCAGGTCTAGATCAGTTCTGCAATCCAAGCACACCAACCAGCTCTCACCAAGAATACAACAGGTAATGAAACAACTTTGCTGAAAAGAATTTATTGAACCCACAACGAAGAAGCAAAGGAAAAATCCCCAAATAAGTAAAAGCACCAAAGAAAAGTAAAACAGAAACTGTATCACAATGCCTTTACACACACTCTCAGAGAAATGGGAGACAGCTAATACATTGGGTTTTGGCTTCAGATGAGAGTCCTTAATAAAAATACACTCTAATCAGAGGGAGAAATTCAGCTATCCCCTCCAACCATCCAACTCAGCAGGGCTCCTGAGGCCCTCTTACGTCATGACACCTCTCCTTCTGGTCCTCTTACAGACACCAGCTTCCCCTGTACGTCTTGGACTTGTTTCTAACTCCTCTCATCTTGGGAGTGCTTCACAGTGTGACTATGGCTAGTACATCATCAATGAGATCTTCCAGGCAACAACTGCATGTCAGATGCAGGAACAGACACTTCAACACCCCAGTCTCTTTCTGTTTGCCAAAGGTTTAAGAGATCAGTCCTATCTGCTCCTTGTAGCACAAAACTTCTAGCCAAGAGATAGTAACATTCAGAAGCCTCTTCCATTCTCTCAGTGGCAGAGCTGAGACAGAGTGTCTGCATCAGCCCCATGGGGGGGGCCAAGCCCATGGTGAGGACAGGCAACACTGCGCTGGTCACATGGGGCCATTCCTGTTGTAAACAGGGCCTGCTCTCTCTGTCCTCTTTTTCCTTCTCTCAAGTGGTTACAGTTCCAAGAGAGGGAAAGGGTTAAATGTTCACCACCTTCTCTTGGCATTTTTAAAGATCATCAAGTTGCAGGAATGGCATGGGGCAAGCAGTTCCTTGCTCTCATCCTGCTGCTAGAACCAGGCCAGGGCTGTAAGCAGCAGCTACAGCCCAAGGGCTCAGTTCCATCTGCATTTCAACACTCAGAGTTGGGGAAGCTGTGGCTAACCCCCTGCCATGGCAGGGCCATAGCAGCTGGGCTGGGCCCTTTTTCTGACACCCTCCCCCCTGCCTCCCACCCTCCGCACTGAGGCTGGGGGCTTGGCCCCTCGGCCTGGCAGAGCTCCATGTCTGCCAAGAGATAGAACCAGAAGGCCAGAAACCCAGAAGTCCATTCCCTATTTGTAGGCTCTGTCCACCAATCTACTCTGGGGTCAGGACATTGCCGCAGGGGTCTGATGGGACAACCATCTCTAGTTTCAAAATAAAAGGCACTTTTGGCATAAAAGCACACAAACACCTAACAATTGGGCTAATTTTCAAACTACAACAAGATGTCATTGTCTTTACTGACTGTGCTGTCCTGGGTCTGAGTTGTGTAGCTTCAGCTGTTCAGGAGCCACAATGGAATGAGCAATTGTCTCAGAGCAAAGGCATTGGCTTTCTGCTGTCATTCATTCCAACATAACTGCACGAAGGGTAGAGGAAGCAATTTCACTGTCAGCCTTCTTGGATAATTTTAGAAATCTTTATGGTCTGCAAATGTACACAACCCCTCCTCCCCGTACAGCCTCCAGATACAACTATAATGAAATACCTGTATTTATTGGACTGTAAGCTGGCTTTGTCTCACCCAGATAACCCCTCTCAGCTGCCCTCCACAGTTGTTCTGTTACATTCATGTGGTTAGGAACAAACAGTCCTGATTTCTCTGGAGCAATGGGGTCTGGTACATGAAATGTGAATGTGATTTTGCACCAAAATAATAAATAAAAGGAGTGACCTAAAGTGTGACATTTATTTAAATCTTAAAATATCATAATCTTTTCCCAGATAACAGGCAGCAGGCCAGAGCAACTTCTGCTGCCCCAGTTGGTTGCTCAGGTGTCACTAGAAAATGTATCCAGATTGCTCAGATCCTGCTCAGAATTTGACTGGAACCGTGTAGGAGGGTTCAGACAAGTGACAGCACTGTAGAGCTGCAAACAAACAGACAAGTAAGCTATGACCTATGAAATCTTACGCTAGGTGCCATCACACTTAACATGGGAAGAACTACGTCTGCAGTCCTGATCCCGCATGGATGTCCCTGCCCTGTTCACTAGTGTTGTGGGAGAGCAATCCTAGACTAGAACGGGTTACACTGGATTTTATATGAAATGCACATCAGGAAACACAATGGAGGAGCATAAAAGCCTCCAAGAAAAAGGGCATAAACAATAGTGGGAACCCAAAAGACTCTTCACACGTGTGAGAACCTGGTGCTGTGTTCTGCCACCTCTCACCGGTGATTTGTTTTAAAAAAGGTGGCCAGAGAAACAGCTTTAATCCTGTCAGAAGAAGCTGAAGTGGAATGGGTCAAATGGCTCACCTGGACCTGGCTGCCTTGCCAGGCAGTGGACTACCAGTGGACTACCCTGGCGAGGATGGGGAATGGCTCGTGACTTCAGCCACTGAGTGGTTGTGGGTTTGGAGCCTGGCTGCTAAAGCAAACTGATGTGGCACATGGCTGGGAGGTAACAGCAGATTCAATTTTAATATGCTGGGTGTGTGGTCAGAGCTAAATGGAGTTAGCAAGGGTTTGGCCTGGCCAGTAGATGAACAGGGGAGCTGGAGAAGAATCCAGAAAGCGCTGATAGAAAGTTGTGGAGGCAGCAGTGCTTACACTTCTGTGTTACTGAACCAGAGCAAAGATGTTGCTTGTGGCTATTAAAATGCACTGGTACTTCATCACAGGACCTAGAGTAGGGCTACTACTTGCCTCTTTGAAGCAGGCTCAACTCTCAGTCTTTCAAACTAACGCAGAAATGATGGAGCATCAGGTGCAGTCCCTAATGGAGAGAGGGGCTGTATACATGCAAATCTATCCCCAAGGAAAGCTCTTGATTGAGTATTTTGTCCTGAGCCCTTACTTGTTTCCTAGCTGCAGCCTAAACACTGAAGGTTTATTTCTAATGTCCTTGTCAGGAGCTCCCCATCCACTGCAGATGCCTTGGCTCCAGCAAAAAGCCTTTTCAATTCACTGCTGAGGATGTCAGCTCTAGGTGCTGCTAGAGTGCAAATGGAGCCACAAGCACTAACAGGGAGTGAGTCAGAGTGTAAAACTGCAGTGGTTCTGTGGGGTAAACATTATTCTAAATGTAGTGGTGATTTTTTTTTCATGGGCAGCACACACTGAGAAGTTCACTTACCACAGATCGTTGCTTTAGCTCTGATGCAACAGATTGCACAAACACAGCTCATAAGGAATCCACAGTGAGAGACTGCAGTACTGCAACTGCATTCACCATCTAGGAAAGGATTGGTAGGAACACTGAAAGCAACTCTTTAAAAATCTCTTAAAGCAAAACTAGATTGAAAAGTGTTACTGTTAATCACAGAACTGTTGAGGCTGGAAAAGCCCTCTGAGCTCATCCAACTCAGCACCACCACAGCAAGCACACACCAGGGCACTAAGGGCCATAGGCAGGATGTCCTTCAATACCTTCCAGGGATGGGACTCCATCACTGCACTGGGCAGTCCATACCAGAGTCTGAGCACCCTTTCTGTGAGGAAGGGTTTCCTAAACATCTAACCTAATCCTCCCCTGGCAGCTTCAGGCCCTGCCCTCTCATCCTCACTGGTTGCCCAAGAGAAGAGCCTGACCCCCACCTGACTGCAACCTCCCTTCAGGGATATTGTTAAGAGGGAGAAGGTCCCCTCTAGTCTCTTCCAGGCTCAACAACCCCATCTCCCTCAGGCTCTCCTCATCAGCCTTTCCCTCCAGTCCCTTCCCCAGCCTCACTGCTCCTCTGGATCTGCACCAGCCCCTCAGTCTCGTTCTTGAATTGAAGGGCCTAGCACTGCCCCCCCAGTACTCAAGGGGAGACCTCCCCAGTGCCCAGTACAGGGGGAGAATTACATCCCTAGTCCTGCTGGCCATCCCATTGCTGATCCAAGCCAGGATGCCATTGGCCTTTTGTGCCACCTGGGCACCCTGCTGGCTCCTGTTCAGTTGGTTGTCAAGCAGTACTGCCAGGTCCTTCTCTGCCAGGCCGCTCTCTAGCCAGTCAACCCCCAGTCTATAGCTGCAGGGGGTTATCGTGTCCAAAGTGTAGGACCCTGCCCTTGGCCCTGCTAAACCTCATCCTGTTGGCCTCTGCCCATTGACTCAGCCTGTCCAGATCTCTCTGCAGCATCTTGCTCCCCTCCGGCAGATCGACACTGCCTCCCCAGTTCGGTGTCATCTGTTAATTTACTAAGGGTAGACTCGATCCTCTCATCCAGGTCATCAATAGAGATGTGGAATAGAGCTGGGCCCAGGACTGATCCCTGGGGGACATCACTGGCCACAGATGCCAATTGAATGCAGTACCATTCATCACCACTCTCTGGGCCCAGTGATCCAGCCAGTTTTTAATCCAGTGAAGGATTAAATCCGTCAAATCTGTGAGCTGCCAAATCTTCCAGGAGAATTCCACTTTAGCTCCAATAGAACTGAGACATTACCAGTAAGTGACAAAGAGGTGTTTGTGGCACAGCAGGAAGTCCTGCTAATGCCAGATGGCTAGTTTCTCTCACATTATCTATATACAGCGCTGCTCAGATGTGTAATGGAGGTGAGGTTCAACAAGGAGCTTGCTCTGTTCCACACAATAGCATCTCCCATTGTCAGGATTGCTATGGGTTTTTCACTGAATAGAGTCAGTTCCTTTTGCCTTCATATTCAAAGGCTTTACGGACAAATGCAGCATCCTACAAAACAGTACTGTAGAATGTGTGACTGCACTTGAGTTCACACATTCCCTGCTTAGCAGTGAAATGTATTGTTTGAGGTCCAGTAGTCACTGGCATTACTCATTTATTACCTTTTTGCAGCTTTGTTTCTGCCCTATAGCAGCATGTGCACGAAGGGTTGTTGCTCTGAGAGGCTGCTTGTCTATCTCAGCACACAGATAGATGCCGACAGGCACCCAAATTCAGCTACAAATTTCTTTCACATCAGTGGACTTTTCTTTGTTTCCTTTTTTTATAATAGATCAGAACAAACCCCAGGAGCACAGCAGTCTGAAATGGGCACACACAAGCACATGTGTCTTGTCAAGATGAGCTTCCAAAAGCACTCAGAAGTAACCAAGCAGAGCTATCCTTGAATAGAATTATGACTCCTTTCAGCAGTGTTAGCAAATACATTTCTGAAGTGTGGGTATTTTTCCCTTTCCAAGACAGTTTTGGTCTTTGTTGTCTACTTGCACTTTGTTAGGGATTTTGACACAGTCTCCCACAACATTCTTCTGGAGAAACTGGTGAATCATGGTAGAGAGAAATGTACCCTTCACTGGGTTAAAAACTGGCTGGCTGGCCATTCCCAGAGAGTTGTGATTCATGGGGTGACATCTAGCTGGCAGCTGGTCACAAGCAGTGTCCCTTAGGGCTCAGGTTTGGGGCCAGTCCTGTTTAACATCTTTATTGATGACCTGGACGTGAGGATTGAGAGCACCCTCAGTCAGTTTGCAGATGACATCAAATTGTGTGGGAGTTGATCTGCTGGAGGGCAGGAAGGCTCTGCAGAGGGACTGGGACAGGTTGGATCGATGGGCCGAGGCCAAATGTCTGAGAGACAAGAAGGCCAAGTGCTGGGTCCTGCATTTCGGTCACAACAACCCCANTTGTGCCCTTGCACTCGGCCCTTGTGAGGCCTCATCTCCAGTACTGTGTTCAGTTCAGACACTGAGATTCTGGAACAGGTCCATTACAGAGCTACCAAGCTTGTGAGGGGTTTAAAGAACCAGTCATATGAGGAGAGGCTGAGGGAGCTGGGCAGGTTTAGTTTGGAGGAGGCTGAGGGGGGACCTCATTGCTCTCTACAACTACCGTAAGAGAGGTTGTAGGGAGGTGGGTGTTGGCCTCTTCTCCTTGGTGACTGCTGACAGAAGCAGGAGCAATGGTCTGAAACTGAGGTAGAGGAGGTTTAGACTGGATCTTAGGAAGAGATTCTTTACAGGAAGAGTGGTGAGGCATGGGAACAGTCTTTCCGGGGAGGTGGTTGAGTCACCATCCCTGGAAGTATTTGAGAAATGAGTAGCCATGGTGCTGCACCACCTGCTGGAGTGGCAGCATGGAGGGGGTTATTTTGCATTTTTCAATCTCTCAGGTATTTAGGGGTTTTTTTGCTGTTGGGATAGTTGGTCATCTGGGAAGTCCTTTCCAACCAAGATTATTCTGTGATTCTGTGGTGCTGTGGAATTTCTTCCTAACAGCCCATTTCAATCTGCCCTTCTCTCATGTGAAACCATTGCCCCTCATCCTATCACTTCAGGCCTCTGTAAATAATCCCTCTGCAGCCTTCTTGTAGCCCCCTTTAGGGCCTGGTAAGTCACTCTTAGGCACCTCTGGAGCCTTCTCTCCTACAGGCTGAATGACCCCAGCTTCCTCAGGCCTGCCCTCACAGCAGAGGGGCTCCAGCCCCCTAATCACTTTCATGGCTTCTTCTGGTCCCACTCCCTGAGGGCCATTAATGTCATCCATGTGCTTCAGGGAAAACAATCAGTCCGAGCAGCTTGCTCTCCTGTGTTGGGATAGGCCTGCTCTGCCCTGCGTGTGTGCAGGTCTAGGCACAGGGTTGTATGTGGCCAAGGGAATTTGATCAGGAAGGCCACCAGATCAGAAAGCAGATGGAAAAAGAGGTCCAGCAGGTCTCAGTTGGATGTTTGCCATTTTCCCTCACCTTCTCTAGTGGTAGTGATGAATCAGTTACTGGTCAGGGCGGTTCCCCCACATTGCTAAGAGCAAATCTTTCAGCAGATTGGTAGAAAACCTCTTCTTCAGGCTGGGGGAAAGTCCAGACCTGCAGTGGGAGGCCCACAGTAATCCTTGTAATCCTGATTAAGAGCTCAAGCCAGAATGGCAACAGAAACTGGCTACAAAACCCAGCACTGAATTTGGTAGCCATTGCAAGTTCCATAACCTAGCACTGGCCAGAAATATAGCAGGTCTCCAGCTAGAAATTAAGTGCCTCTTAGAGACACATACAACAGCTGAATTTGGTGGCTGGAGATCATCTGCTCAAGTGCAGCCAGTAGGTTTGGGCTCTGAAGGTCCTGCTCATGGGGGCAGGTGTGCCATGACCCTATACCAGCTGCCTGTACCCACAGTCATACTAATGGGACCAAGGGTCTGTCTGGCTCAGTCAGAGAAGGACTAACAGTGACTCTTCCCTGGGAGGGGTTAGCCCTCTTTAAGCTTCTGATTTTGGCCCAAAGCTTTCCTGACAGCTCCACTGGCAGCACATGATTTTCATTCCTCTGGGATAAGCTAGGCACAAAACACAGTATGTCAAAGAGCCCCCCCCCCATCGGGTACCCTGTCAACTATGCAGCTCTCAGTACTGCTGTAATGTTCCTCAGGAGATGGGGAAAGGGGCAGCAAGAGACCAGTGACTGCTCAGAGAGTTCATGTGGCCTATTTTAACCTCCAGTATAGGTGTCACTCCTAGGTGGGCTGCTGACAGATCATGTGTAGGGAAGGTACTTGGAGCAACCTTCATCTTAAATCAAGATATTTTTTTCCCCTGTAATTACCAATTACCATAACAAAGAAACTGAAGGGGCTGATCTGATTTGTATTGAGAACCATTTTGTTTCCACCACTTTTCTCTTGTCTTGGGAATAAAAACATGCAAAATGCCAGAAAATAAACTTTCTAATAAATTGTTGAAGGAAGCATTTGAAAGATTGCCCGTGTATCTCTGTGTACATATGTACGTGTGTGTGTATATATATCTATATCTGTAGGAAAGCATCAAGCTGACAGATGATATTTATTTTACCTTACAGCTAACAGTTCTCCTGAAAAGTGCCATGCTGTGTCTTAACCCTTCCTGTACTTTGCCATCATAATTTCTCTTACCCTCCAGTGCCTGCCCTTGCAAGCCAAGCTAATGCATCAAAACACACAGCTCCCCAAAGCATTCTAATCTTCATGCCCCACCAAGGCAGATACTTGAGCTCTGTGATGTTTTTTGGGTTTACTTCAATTGTTATAATGGTAGCTATGTCCAAGTCCTACAAATACAGATAAGGTAATACCTGACCCTTCCTTTTCCTCTACTTTACTTGTAGTTTGAATTTGATGGGTGTTAGCCTGAGGGGTTGTGAGTTGCTATGGCAGCTTGGAATTTGAAGCTCTTCTCTAGCTTTGGCCTGGTCAGTCAGCACCTATTTGAAGAAGCAATTTTTGAAGTCAAAATAAAAAACTGCAGGATGACTTGTTTGGAGCTTTCTGTTTTCCTCTTTCTTTTGGGAGTCAGTCTTACCTAGTCTTTGTTCAGAAGGGGAACATGTCACTGGAGCTGGGTACAGCAGCTTTGGAACTTGCTGAATGGAGAGAGTAGAAGTTTGGAACTCCAGAGATCAGTGGAGAAAAGGTTTTGCCTGTAATCCACTGTTTGCTGAATGGAGGAAGAAAGAGTCCCCCATTTGTGGCCTCTGGGACCCAGTGCACCAGAATAGAGGACTGGCTGGGAAGCACAAGGAACAGGGAACTGATCGTTAAAGAAACCATTGGCACTGATGGATGGTTTCATCCATCCCCTGATGGATGCAGGGACTCAAGATGGATATCGTGTTTCCACAAGGAAAAGAACTGTTGAGGGTTTCTTTCCTCTGAGGGAGGAAGGCAGCTGGGCTCAGTTATCTAAGAATATATGATTGATCTCAGTATGTCTTTGTTTTGCAGTTTTTATGTTGTGTAAACTAAATGGGTCTTGTTTTTTCCCCAAATCAAACCAGTCTTTGTGTTTTGCCTGTGACATTATAAGTGGTTTTGAACGCTTCTGGTTTTGTTGGTTTTTTTATTGGTCCATTAACATATTAACTAAATGAACTGTTTAATCTTGTCTCAGACCTGATCGGCTGATGACAACAGTGAGACAGCCAGGAACTCAGATAAACTGATGTTACTTGTGATCACAACAGTCCCAGTTTCCACCCTGACTGCTGTCAGGACCTATCCAGTACAGCATGCGTGCTCTGGAGCTGCTGCATGCTGCCTTCAGCTCTGATGTTCTGTGAGTCCATCATGAAAGGTGTACAATAGCCATACAAGTCATTGCTGGGTTTATGTGGCAAGGTTTTAGTGGCAAGAGGCCAGCATCAACTTCCCATGTGGTTCCGCCAACCTAGGCTCTCAGACAGGTCAGGAACTTTGCTGGTCCTGGTGCCTCTGGACAAGCTAAACATAGCCCAGGAACATGAAATTGTTAAAGCTGTAGCAACCCCCCACAACTAGATATTTTAAGGAAGACGAAATAAAAGGATATACCTAGACTAATATGACTGAACCTGTAACCTTGTTTCTCCTGGCTTCCCCTCTCTATCTCTTAGACATTTGAGCTGCATCAAGAATTTCTTTCCTTTTCAATCACTGACTTTTCCATTTCACTTCAGAGGTCATTTTAGGTCAACAAACTAGTTGCCTTTTTTCTATCTAGCCTTCAGCATAGTATCAAAGCACTCAATTAAGTTCTTGGATTCATAGAATGGTTCAGGTTGGAAGGGACCTTTAAGATCATCTAGTTCCAGTCCCCCTACCATGAGCAGGTACACCCCTCAGTAGACCAAGTTTATTCCTTACCTTCTCCCCTCCCTTGCCAGATGATCATGTTCATTTCAGGTTTTTCTAACTTCTCACTGATGTCCCACCCTTCCCTGCCCCTCCTTATGTTGGCAGTGCCTTCCCTGGAAATTAACTTCTCTGTACCTTACCTTTTCTTCCTCTTTCTTCCTCGTCCAGTCCTTGTAAATCTACTTTTTCTAGGATGTATTCCTGTGACAGAAACTGTCTTTTCTTTGCCTTCTGGGCTTTGTTTGATTAAAATGTCTCCAGTGGAAGAAGCTTTTCTTCACTCCTCTGTGTGCTTTAGCCAGAAACACTCTAATCCACACCTGCTTAAAGAAGGTGAAGTAATTCAGACATAGGCAACAAGGGCACTTGTTTACAAAGAGCATTTTTGATACAACCATGCACCAGGGAATACAGGGTTGGTAGGTAGCTCTGCATTTGCATTGTTAGGAAAACACGCTTAAAGGGAGAAGTGATAAATGCTCACAGCTCTGCAGTGAACTCTGCAGATGCTTATTTTCTTGCACTAATGTCCTCCTGCTGAGCAGCTGGCAATGAAAACTTGTCTGGGTGTGGGTGCATTTATGCCAAACTGTCTTCTTATTTGTCTGCAGATATTAATACCGAAGTAACTAACTTTTCTCAAATAACTTATGGAAGTGGGGAAAACTTGGGTTTGTTTGGCACAAATGTTTAAAAAAAGAAAAAAGAAGACTTTTTTTACTATCTTTGTTTTCTTTTGAAGAGATTCATTAACTAGTAACCACCTTTGAGAAATAGTGTAATTCATGAAATAGAAAGGGAGAAAGCAAGCTTTGAAGCAATTGGTAATTGTTAATACATTTTCTACAAGCGCCTTCTAATTCTGCATTATTTGCCACAGCTGCAGAGTTGTAACATCTGAGCCTTGACTCCTGTGTGTGAAGCAATCCTACTTTTTCTTCGTGCATAGGTGGTGAACAATCGTTTTCATTTATTGTAGTGCCTAACCGTATTTTCCAGGCTCGGATGCTCATCTCTTTTCAGCAGCAGCTCAGAGCAGAACACAAATCTCTCCAGAGGGGAAATGCAGCAAAAGGAATGTCTCAACCACTTCTGTGTTGTGGCTAAGCAGATCTGGAAAAGCAATTGGAAAATATGTTGTGATCTAATCGAATATGTCTGCTAGAATAAGCCACTGAAATAGATATGATTCTCCTGCATCCTATAGGAAGTAATAGCAGTATGAAGTTATTTTCTAAGCCTTTCCCAAGAAAAACTGTCTGTTAGGTGAAACATAAAGGCCCATGGAAAGGTTCAATTCATTTGGTATTTTGGCCCTAAGGCCCAGCATTGATTCCAGGAGACAAAAGAGGCTGAGGCTCACACCAGCTGGTACTCAATGATGAAAACATGCTCCTGAAAGATAGGAGACCCAAAGTGAAATTCTTCTTTATCATTTCAGACTGATAAATGTTTGGATGAATATATAAAATAGGATGGCTCCTCTTGGGAAATAGACATTTCTTCACAAATCTGTCTTTCTAAGAAGCTTCTTGAGTTGTAGTAAGTGCAGAAGGATTTATTTGTGTTACTATCACACTCATCTGCTTCATGTCCAGAGAGTCATTTCCAGGTCATTGTCCATACTCAGGTGGAGAAGCTTAAGTCTCTTAATTCTCTTCTTTTTAATAAGCAAGACAGTTTTCTTCCTCTCTGTTCAAAATGGCCTGAGCCGAGCTAGATCTATGTAAATGGCTGAAGCCACAAGAATACCTCATTTTGCTGGAATAAACTTGCATAAGGCCAGACCTTTGGAACTTGAATAGCAGAATCATCTTCTCTACAGATGTAAAATGAATGGGATTTCTATCTTTTTCATAAAATGTAAGATGGTTTACTAATTTGCTGCTTCTCATTACTCATAGCCAATTTATGTACTATTTCTATTTATCTTTTGGCCAGGATGAAAGCCACTAATAATGAGATTGAGGACCCTGATCCTTTCTCACAGCTGATGCTCCTAGTTCCACATGTGGCCCTGGGACATCTGACCAGAGATGGATCTTGTAACAAGTGTGCACTCACAGGGATACCTAGATTTTAGCAGCATATGTGAGAGAATGCATTTGGAAACAAGATGGGTAAACTCATTATTGGAATTTGATTTGCAGTACTGGGGACGGATGCCTTCCAAGAGCTAATGAGTCCCCAGTTGTAGTGTTTACTTGATATGAACTTCCTTGTCTTAGGTAAGTCCTCTGTATCTGTTAACTGAACCTTTGTTTTCAGTGTTACCAGACTTAAGTATGGAATGAGGGGAAAAAGTTGTTGACGCATACAGGCACTGATCTATTATTGGAAAATGTGCCTCTCCCTAAGTCTGATTGGTAGTCATCACCTATGTCAGAGATAAGTAGTACCTGTGGTGAACACTGAATCCAGCCAGCAGGAGCAAAGAGTGTTTATTAATTCAGAAAATATGTTGAGTTCATTCCAGCAAAACCAGATAAATGAGTTTAGTTGTCCTATGTAGGGTGTCTCTCAAGGTCCTTTCTTCAACGTACATCTAAAGCTCTGCATTAGTAGAATGATCCACATGATCTATTAAATTTGAAAATCGATACTAACTGTATTGACTTGCTGGTTGTTACATCACAGGTAGATCCTCCATCCCATTTTGACAGTGGAAACTGAAAAAGAAAAAAAGGATGGCTTCAATCTATTTGATAAGACTGTCATCTGAAAAGGTACTTATCTATGCATTTATGCAATAAGGGGAAAAGCCTAAGGCAAGGCAAGGAATGGCATCCTACATTTGGGAGATCCACAATGAAGGATGTTAAAGCATGGCTCACTGAGGAGTGACTGGGAACCCAAACCCCACACACCACCATGGGCAAATCACAGTTCCATAACCGACCAGTCAGCAGATGGCAGTTCTCTAAGTGTATTAACATGGGAATAAAGTCCAAGGAGATCCATGTCATACCTGCTTGCACATGGGCACATCATTAGAAGCAGCGATTTCTGCTTTCTAAACTCTACTAGGAATCCAGACTGCAGCATACAGGCTGGATGACATTGCAGGTCTCTTCAAACCTTAATGATTTGATGATTCTGTGATTCACAGCTTAGTGAGCAGCGTGATCAGAAAAGCAGGAGGATAGTACAGTTCTCAGCTTCCATTCTCACTAGTCATAGTAACGTGAAGTGACTGTTGTCAAACTACTTGTATCTCATATTCTCCATCTCTAAATAGCTCAAATAAAGAGATGTTTTATCGTACGTTTTGAGGCAAAGATTTGCAGTCAGCCTGTACTGTTCAAAAAACATACATACAAAGAGTGGAGAAATTGTAAGTTCATGTAAAGAAATATAAAAAGTTGTTTCAGAAATGCTCAAAGGTTTTACAGTGCTGGAGTTGGGAGGATGGGGATGGGAGTATTTCTGAGGACCGAGTGTTTGTGCAGTGCAGGACAACGTACACAAGTTCCCTTATTCATGATTATGATTCTTGCTTGCTTTAGAAACTAAAGATGATGGTAATTCAGAGCTGGATGTGCCTAGGGATGAAGGTTCCAGATCAAATCGCATGGCTGATGGCCTTCATTAGCAGGTACAATTTGACATCTCCAGTGAGACACTACCTATGGTCTGAAGATCAGTAGTAGAGCAAGATCTAATGGAGATCTCAGTTGAGAAGAAAAGGTGCATTTTCATAACACTGCTGTGTGGTCCTTGGGTTGCTGTCTCTGGGGCATGGTGCACAATTGTTTTCTCCTTAAGTCATGCAGAAGAAGGTTGTTGAGCTTGCAGATGTGATGCTGGGGAAGGTTGGTGTGGACACAAGTAGGTGGGGACAAGTTAAAGGGAAGTAAGTTAAGGAATTTCCGAGAAAAGGTGGAAAGGTGGAAAGGTGACAGGAAAGCAGTGCAGTGAAAGAGCTCAGACTGTTGTTACTTTAATCAGGACAGGAGCTCTCTGCCATAAGAACTCAATGAGTCATTCACAAGATAATTGAGCTGTTGTAGGTGGCAGATTTTGGAAGAGATACAGAACTTGTTTCAGACCACAAGCCAATTTCAGATTGTTGAGGGCCTGCACCTAACAAGGGTGCCGATTGCTCCAGGTTTACCCAGTTGTAACACACCGAAACCAAGCTGCCTCATCTGTGACAAGACACTAAACTAGAAAAATGGCTGGAACAATCCAACCAGGTCATGCAGAGGATGTAGCAATAGCATTTCAGGCAGCAAGGATAACATTTGTGTGAGTAACAGGATCAGTTTTGTCATTACTTGCAATGAAACCTGGGTGACTCATCTACCCTCAAAAAATTATTTCCATGTTACTCTTCGTGTCATTTTTGACTCTGAAAGGTTCAAGTGAATAATTTATGAAATATCCCATAAGTTTAACCAAGGACATTCTTCCAAGCCTGTTTTCTGGAGACATAAGTGGAAAATGAAGGCCATGCTCTGATCAAACTCGAGCTTCATCCAAAATCTCACCTGAGCCCAGGAAAATTTTGTCTGAAGTTCTCCTCTGGTCTGGAGCCAGTGATTCAAACTTAATGCCTCCACCTGTCAGAAAGGATAACATATAATTACTTACTTCACCAGGGCATTGCAGAAATTAGTTACTATTTGCATAGAGTGGTTGAATAATTTAAGTCTCCATCTCTGCTTTTGTGAAAGACTGACTTTCTAAAGCACAATGAAGTATTAGTAATTTCAGAGTGATAGCAAGCGCAAGGTCTCCAGAGCACAGCGCCAGGAATTCGGTGATGCAAACAAAGAAACAGACAGGTGCTGTGGTGTAACTGGGACATGCCACGTGGGCGACTGGACAACCTGCTTCTGTAGCAGGCCTCCTCTTACGGGATCTGGGACCAGCTATTTGTCATTTGGGGAGAGGGTGCTTTCTGTCCAGAGAAGCATTGCTGTACAATATTTTGAGTATTTTGAGAAGGAAGAATCAGTAATTAAAGAAAACATGAGGAAGTTGGAGCTCTTTTTCCTTTTCATCAAGTCTTTTGTTGTTTCTTATAGAATCATTTGTTTCTTATAGAATCATTAGGGATGGGAAGGGACCTCAAAAGATCATCTAGTCCAATTCTTGTATAACTGTTAGTAATGGCATCCCTTTGCCCTCCTAGGTTGCAAGGCATGCCTATCCCCCAACTGCAGTGAGCAGATTCACATCCTCCTCTCACCTCCCAGGGCTGCTTTTGCCTCACACAGCAGAGCTGCAATGAGAGGGAAGCTGTACTTTGGCTTTGGTATTTAAATTGCACTTACAAAAAGAGCTCATCTGCATTCTTAGCTCACACTTGATTATACCTGCCATTATAAGTCCATTAGGTTTTACCTGTCGCTTACAAGATGGAAGAAGCAGGGTATACTGAGTTCCCAAAAAGTGCAAGGCAAGAACCCCTTTTGCCCACCTGCTTCTTCAATCCATGGTTAGCTTGCACTGCTACCATGGGCTGTAGCCCGTCAGAACCAGGCAGAAGTCAGCAACAGGGACCTGCTCAAGTTATTTGTGCTGTACTGCAATATCAGCAGCTGGGGTTGGGACCCCATGCACACTGCTCCACACACACCTTCTAAGGACAGTCTTTCTGCCCTTGACTCTTGGGATAGGGCCTTCCTGTGGGGCTTTATCTTCCCTGTACATTGTCAAGAAAGACCTCTTATCACAGTATCACAGTAATGATGAGGCTGGAAAAGACCTTAAAGACCATCCAGTCCAACCCAAAACCAACCAAGTAACCCTAAACATCTGACAGCTAGATCATGCCACTCAGCACTTCATCCAGCCTCACCATAAACACCTCCAGAGATGGCAACCCAACCACCTCCATGGGCAGCCCATTCCACAGTTGAATTACTTTTTCGGTGAAAAACCTTTTCCTAATGTCAAATCTAAACCTCCCCCAATGGCGCTTAAGACTGTGACCCCTTGTCCTGTCTCCAATCTCCAGGGAGAAAAGACCGACCCCCACCTGACTACAACCACCTTTTAGGTAGTTACAGACAGTGATAAGGTCACCCCTGAGCCTCCTCTTTTCCAGGCTAAACAGACCCAGCTCCATCAGTCTCTCCTCGTAGGGCTGACCTTCCAGGCCCTTTACCATTCTAGTTGCTCTTCTCTGGACTCGTTCCAGCACCTTGACATCCTTCTTGAACTGAAGGGCCCAGAACTGAACACAATACTCCAGGTGGAGTCTAACCAGTGCCGAATACAGGGGGAGGATAACCTCCCTCTCCCTGCTGTCCACACCATTCCTGAAACAGGCCAGGATGCCATTAGCCCTCTTGGCCGCCTGGGCACATTGCTGATTCATGCTAAGTTTACTGTCCACCAGTACCCCCAAGTCTCTTTCTACCTGAGTACTCTCCAAGATCTCCATTCCCAGCCTATAGTTCTGCCTGAGGTTGTTATAACCAAAATGCACAACTTGACACTTAGACTTGTTAAAACTCATCCTATTGGAGTCTACCCATCTCTCCTGAAGAAAAGGTCATTGAAGAGTCTCTCTGTGGTCTGAGAACATCAGCTTGGTGTCTAAGGCCTTTGTGATTTCACTTTCAAATCCACTTAAAAAAGAGAAAAAACATAGCAAATACAAACATTTCATGTGGATGTTCCAGGGGAGCCTCACACTTACGGTTGAGATTCTTCATAGCCTGTGTGAAAACATCCTTCAGATTAGGAGTTTCCTGGCTGAGGCAGGTTCTTATGACACAGTGAAACACTCCCATGTGAAGATGAGCTTCATCTCATGCATTCAGGCAGTTATATTCAAGCTTTGCTCCTCAGTCCAGGATTTCTGGAAGAAATGAGAAGATAAAGAAAAGGAGGAAGCAATGAGAACACAGAGGGAAAATAAAATGCACTATACACTAACCCTGCCGACCAGCGGGGAGTATTCTCTCCTATTTGCATAAGTATTAGCTTTATTATTTTAACTCCTTGCTCCTCCCATTCTGTTTAGCTTTGTTTGGATACATAAGGTGTTAGGGAATCTGATTTGCAGCAGACATCTGCTTTGTTCCACAGCTAGAGTGACCAAGGCACCATAAAGCTAACTCTAATTGATATTCCTAGAGAAAGATGCAGGAAGGATTTTAATGCAGTTGTCCTGTGTAACAGGAACTAAAGGAAAGCTGTTACATTAAGAGAAAAAGATGGCCTTCTTTACCCACCTAATCTTTCACCAGTTCATTTCAGTTATTTATAAAATGAAAGACAACAGTTCCAACAGAGAGGGAAATGTTCTGTGACTTTTCCCCTTCTGTATATCTATCTGTGGTTGTAAAATCCCTAGCAATGACAAAGGAGCTACTAAAAAAACAGCAACTTTTGCTCTATTTCTTTTTCTTTTAACACTTAAAACATCATTTATAACTACAATCCCTTTGAACCTTATTAAGAAATTCCAGCACATGTTTTTGTTTCTGTTTCCTGCTTGCAGGAGCCCAAAGAAATAACTCAGAAGCAACTCCCTCATATATATAAATGTTCGTGGGAATATCACTCATCTAAGAGCTCTCCTCTGTGGGGATGTAACCAGTGGGCATCACAGCTGCAGAAGGAGCTGTAAGAGTTCCTTTCACAAAAGCAAGAGCCTCTGGATGTGTTCTCACTAATAAACACTGGAAAACAGAATTCAGAACCAGAGGGTTTTTCTGAAGCTGTGTTGGTTACACAGAGGTCTGTGTGGTTGGTGGAACAGGACATGGAAGCCTGAATATCCCATTCCGTGAAATGTCCCTTTATTCTCGTTTTTGCGGTAGAAGATGCTCCTTTTTTTTCCTTTTCTTTCTCCTGAGCCATTTCCTCCCTCTTCTTTCTACCTACAAGTGAAAAGTGCACTCATTTAAGGCCATGAAATCTACATTTCTTCATTAAATGTGCATTAAAAAACACCCCCCAGAATGATATTGTGCATAATGCAGTCCCTATCCTATTATAAAGTACCAGCAACAAGAAATAATAACCAACACTGTCTTATATTCATTAAGCAAATACTGCATGAGGCTGTGCTCAGATTTCCTTCATTTTTTTCCATTACATGATCCATCAGATTTTATTTTCTTGTGATTATGGAAAAAAACAAACATTATACCTGTAAGTTCTAGTTGCTTGCTCCATCATTTCCTTTTAATATGTTTCGACAGCAAAGAGAAAATTAAACGCGAGAAATCTGGTTGCAGCAAATGAAGGCTACCTGATGATGTGCATGCAGCAAGTGCTCAGGGAGGGAGGCAGGCATATTTGGAGCTGTGCCTTGGGGCACTTCCACCGTCTCAGTTCCTAGGCACAGATTACCACTTACCCATATTTCATGGAGACATCTCACACAGAAGCCCAGCTACTTGCAAGCCAGCGCTTGGATGCATGCTTATCCAAAAGGGAACAGGGATTGGGTTTGCCTTTTATCCAACAAATGAAAATGGACCTAGGCTTCAGCACTTAAATTCCAGCTACAGCCAGAACGATACCTCTGTGTCCTGGCTTGAGTTAGGACTAATTCTGTTCAGCAGTTTTACTTTTCAGCTCCAGTCTCTTCTAAATAAATGCACTCTCTGCAGTTACTGTTTTGTGTGTGCAAGCGGTGGCTGCTTCTGTGAGTAGAGACACTGGGAGTTAGCAGTTACAGCCATGGCAACCCAACCACAAAGGCTCTTACTGAGACCTGCTCCTGTGGAGCCAAGGTGAGTGATAAATCTCGTGTGCCACATTTGGGTAAGACACTGCAGGGAGAAGCTGAAAGTGCTTCAGTCTCTTGTCTTTGACCCTCTTCCTTCTTGTCCCTTCTTCAGTTGTCAGCACCTGAGAAGAACTCTGTCCATTCTGCCTTTGATCCCAATCCATACATTCCTGAATGCAGCTCTGGCGTCCAGTTTGTGTCTGTGACAGAGTCCAGTCTGGGACTGCCCAGCATCTCTACCAGTGGTAAGGGTGATGTAATTGCCAGCAGAGTTGGATCCAGGATTCATATTATTCAGATTATCATTAGTTCCATTAAAGCTTTTGTAGTTTTCCAATCCATACATCTCTCTGCCTTATTCTCTGTCTTTTCCCCTTTCAGGGAGGCAGAAGGGCAGAGAGCATCTGTCATATGTCCCATGGCTGGTCCAGCCTCAGTCCATGACAGTCTGATGCTGTCTCCATTTCTGCCTGCCTGATACCTCATAGTGTTTTGACAGTCTCCTGCAGTTCAGCAAGTTGCTGCAGAAGATCCTCTACCTGGACACACCTCTTGCAAGGCAGCATGAGCCAGGCTCTTCTCAAGGTCATCTAGTGATAGGACAAGGGGCAGTGGGTGCAAGCTGGAACACAGGAGGTTCCATATAAATTTCAGAAGGAACTTCTTCACAGTGAGCGTAACAGAGCATTGGAACAGGCTACCCAAGGGGGTTATGGAGTCTCCTTCTCTGGAGACATTCAAGACCTGGCAGGATGTGTTCCTGTGCTACTTGGTCTGTGATCCTACTGTGGCAGGGGGATTGGACTAGATGATCTTTTGAGGTCCCTTCCAATCCCTAATGATTCTATGATTCTATGGTCTCTGCCATATCCAGAGCAGAAAGCCCAAGGCATTTGTGACAGACTGAGGTTGAGGTCTGCACAGCTAACTCTCTATTAACTAGCTCTGTCTGGGTGGAAGTGCTGATCCTCTCTGGAGTGAATAATGCTCCACCCCCTGACGGAGCCGCTGTCTTTGTTCGGTGAGTACTCACCATGTTTTTGCATGTTTGGTTGGAGGGTTTTTTGGGTTTTGTGGTTTTTTTGGTTTTTGTGGGTTTTTTTCCTTCTTTCCCTGCCGCGTGCCAACCAGCAAGTCAGCTATCTGCCTGGCTGTTTGCTTGACCTCGAGCTTCTGGGACCCATGTTTAAGTCATGTTTAAATTGCCTGCAACTTCACACTCTTTCTTGGCTTTTTCCTGCAAGAGTGTTGGCTTCTGCTGAGTCTCTGGGTCAGGGGAACCCCCTGTCCACCATAAAATCCAGCAAAGTTTTAGTCAGGGGGGAGCGGGCTCTTCTTTCAGGCAACTAGCACCAGGACAAGAGGGCACAGCCAGGGGATGGTTAGGTTGGATGTTAAGAAGGTCTTCCTCATGGAAAGGGTGATCAGACCCTGGAATGGACTGGCCAGGGCAGTGGTGGAGACCCTATCCCTGGAGATATTTAATGAAAGACCAGATGTGCCACTTAGTGCCATGGTCTAGGTTGTGGTGATGTTAGGACATGGGCTGGGCTTGGTGATCTTAGAGGTCTTTTCCAGCCGCAATGATTCTGTGATTCTGTGACTGTAGGTGACTTGCAGTTCCCCAGTCAACTATAATAGATGATGTTAATTCAACAGTATAGAAAGACAGGCACACAATTATCTCTTCCAAGGCAGAGGGTCTTATAAAATAGGTACTGCAAAAGTCACATTCCACTTACGTCCTTTTCCTGCTATCATCTGGGGCTGCTTCAGCAGCACAAAAACAGCCTTAAAAATATTCGCTAGAGCAATTGAAGCTCCCTGTGAGTAACACAGCAACATGCTACCTCACAGCAACCACTGCAAACAGCGAAACACAACTGGGACTGCTCAAGTCTGTGGCCAGAGCCCTAGTTTTAACTCCTCTTTTTGAGGTTTTTCAGGTAGACGGGGTTTCTCTGACCCAGGGAAGCCTAAGGGAGGAAGGAGACACCTGGCAGGTGTGGGCATCTCTTGCGGGTGAAGCCGAGAGGGGATGTCACTGAGAGTGCTGACGGGAAAATCACAGGAGGTTTAAATGCAGCTAAGTTGGAAGCAGCACTCACACTGGGAACAAGATGAGATTATAAGGCTACAAGCTGAAATAGAAAGAGCATTAGGGAGGTTGAAATGGAGATAGGCTGGTGCAGCTAGGCTATGCAGTACAATGGTCAAATGACACCCAGATGCAAGGGCTCCCTATATTCTGCACTTTTCAGAAGGAAGAGAGAAGCCTGAGTAGAAGGGGTGAGTGAAACCAAATTCAAGGCCATCACAGAAGGCAGGCATCCCCTTTGCCCACCTCGCCTCCCCAGGTGCCTCTGAGAAATAGATATGAGCCTCTCCTAGAAGACAGTCAATCTAATAGGGATATAGATGATACACAACCTATTCCAGAGGTCTTACCACAATCGAATGGAGGTGAAACCAGTAGCCCAGATCAAGTGCATCTACACTAATGCACAGAGCATGGGTAACAAGTAGGATGAGCTGGAGGCCGCTGCGTAGTGTGACAACTATGATGTAGTTGCCATCACAGAAATGTGGTGGGATGACTCTGATGACTGGAATGCTGTGATGAATGGGTATCAGCTCCTCAGAAGGGATAGATAGAGGTGGGGGTGTAGCCCTGTATGTTAGAGAGTTTTTTGAGTGTGTAGAAATTGATTTCAGTGACAATAAAGTTTAGTGTTTATGGGTTAGGATGAAAGGGAAGGCAAATAAGGGGGATACTGTGCTGGGA
>VZRI01007510.1:46931-134227 GCA_013397515.1 Upupa epops | reverse complement strand
TTCTTAGTGATGTAAAGAGGGCAGTTAGCAGAACCTACACCTTGGATTTCCGGAGGGCAGATTTTGGTCTGTTCAGAACACTAGTTGAGAGTCCCTTGGGAGACAGTCCTGAAGGACAAAGGAAGGCTGGACACACTTCAAGAAGAGCATCTTAAAGCCCAGGAGAAAGTTATCCCCTAGTGTCAAAGATTAAAGGGTGGGGAGAACGGCCAACCTGGTTGAACAAGGAGCTTTTGATGCGACTTAGGAAGAAAAGGAGAGTTTACCACCTTGGCAAGAAAGGCCAGGCAACTCAGGAGGAGTACAGTCATCTTGTCAGGTTACAGAGGCATGGGAACAGTCTTTCGAGGGGGGTGGTTGAGTCACCATCCCTGGAAGTATTTGAGAAATGAGTAGCCATGGTGTTGCACCACCTGCTGCATTTTTCAATCTCTTAGATATTGAGGTTTTTGTTGTTATGAGGATGGTTGAACTCGGTGATCTGGGAGGTCCTTTCCAACCAGGATTATTCTGTGATTCTGTGACTCCTCCAGGATTGCTCTGTCTGTCATATTAAAATTAAGTCATGTCTTTTAGCCAACTGAAATGGGAATTCTTCTGGAAACACAAGTGCTGCTTCACTTTTCTTCCTGATTCTTTAATAATTCTTTGTGTTTTCTTTCCTGTTATAACCACAGCTGCAGATCTGGGGTTTATATCTCACCCCAAATGTTTTCCTGTGATTGCCTGTAGCCCAGCTGGGTGCCTCAGTGTGTGTCAGGGTTTTCAGCACAAAGAGAAGGGCATTTCCAGCATTCAAGTGCAAAGACTGTTCAGACAATATTAGCCCCCAGCACTGAAGCACGTGAGCACTTTGCCTCCTGGGGCTACCACTGTTTGCTTGCCAGTCCAGCTCAGATGGCTCATGTGGGTGGGAGGCTGCAGGTGCTGGGGAGCATGTCCTGCATTGCCGTGTCCTGGCTCCTGGAAAAAGGAGTGTGTGCACTGAAAGTGTTTTTACCCTCTTTTGTTCCAGTTCATGATGAAGCTGATAATCTCAACCTCATATTCTCACCTTTTAATCTCTCTGATCTTGTGGTGTTTGCTAATCTGTCTTTAAAGAAGCTAAGGTCCAGCTAAAGCCCTCAGCTTTCCTGGTACCAAGGCTTACAACTGAGAACCAGAGGACATATATCTGGGGTCGCCTTTGGAAATCCACAGGCAGGAACACCCTGGGTTTGATGGCCAGGAAGGAGCAGGATGGCAGTAACCTGTGATTGCACTTGATTCGGCCTGATCCCAGGAATGAGAGGGTGCTTGGTACTGACTTGGTTAGCCTCTGATTGCTTCTTCTCTGCAGGCAGAGACACAGATGGAACCATCTATTCAGACAGTTCCCTTATCTTCCTGCCATGGTGTGCAGTCTGGTTCCTTTATTCTCTCAATTACCAAGTTGTTTGTACACGTTATTGTGCGCCTGTAAGAAAATGTTCAGCTCAGAGCACATGCACTCTGTCCTCTGCCGCCGGCGTGCGTGACACACTGCTATTTCCCAAATGCTGCATTTAAAATCAGCTGGTGAGTGTGGAGAAATACAGGGTGAATTTTCTTGCAAGGTTTTGAGTGCCTAGTGCACCTTATGGTGAAGAAACCAGACTTCAGCCTAATCCTGTCTTTTCTGCCCTCATTCCTCTTTTGCATCTGTAGCAGCACCCTGCCTCCTGCTCTGTTGCTATGCCAGCTTCAGTCAGAGGTGATCTGACCAGTATGGATATCAGCACTACCTTTATGGCATAACACAGAACAAATGAGCAAAATAAGATGGCAGGGGGATTGGACTGGATGATCTTTTGAAGTCCCTTCCAATCCCTAACAGTGTGTGTGTGTGTGAGGATGAGCATATGCTGTTGGAGGACTGCAATGTGCTTCCTGGAGCAATAAAGCACTTGCTGCTTGCAACAGATGACCTGGGCTATGTTTGCTTTCTTTCTCTGGGCATGGGTTTGTTGGCCAGAGTTCACTGGAGACACTGGCACATTCACTCAGCCTGTGTGTCTGTCTGCATGTCCCTGTCCTGGGGCTTTTTCTTCCCAACCTAGTCAAATACATCAGAGTGTTCTTCTCATACCCTGCTCCCCATCTTGGTACAACTGTCACTCCTGATGAGCTATATGGGGCTCAGGGCATTCCTGTGAGTATAATACTGGAGAATTAGGACTCTGCCTTGAGTCTCAGGAGATTGTGGCAGCTGTGATTGAAGGGCTTATGTACCTCTTGGTGCCTCTGCCAGACGTCAGTGTCCCAGAGACAGTGAGAGTCAGTACATCCTTCTTAGAGTCCCAGCAGTTCAAAACCCCAAACCAGTATCAATCACTACAGATTTCCACTTGCTTTCAGATTCTGAGCAACAGAGTAAGGAACAGAGGCACTGCCTGCTCTGCTGCCATGGTCAGCATGCAGTCATTCTGGAAGATAGCTGGGCATTGTACCACCTTGAGCTCTCCTGCAGCACAAGTCCTAGCCCCATGATAGCATCAGGATTGCAGAGAAATCACAGAAGTTGTTTTTCTAAAAATGAACAAAGTGATTTGTGCAATACAAAGACCAGAAGCATCCATTACCTCACTTCTGACCTCAGGCTTTTAGTGTGTCCCACAAACATCTACTGGCTCAGGCCACACAGGTGGCAAGACCTGTGGCTAAGCTCTGAAAGACCAGCCATTTCCTAGAAATTACAGCTGTGCAGGCTTCATCTTGTGTTGATCCTTCTTCCTGTTTTGCTTTTACATGTCCTTTTGTATTCTTTTATCCAGGATTTTTTCCACCAGTGTCCTCTGGTGCAGGATGGTGTCCAGCACAGTGTAATAGATCTTGATGGTCTCACAATCAAATCTGCATAATAAAAATCATTGCTGTTGTCTGAGGGTTATAAGTCATACATGGTGCAGAATAACTGATACCTTTTTCTCTCTCTCACATCAAGAAATGTGAGGATACTTTGGAAACTCTGCCATAAGCCTATGTGTCCCTTCAGAGGCCACTGAATTATCAATCTATGAGGCTTGAACAAGCTTTATGTAGCAGTTGGGCTGGTAGCAGTAGTGCTACCAGCACTAGTTTTACCTATAAACAGGTGCCACTACTCATTCTCGAGGGATTTCTTTGGTGGGAGGAAATGTATTAAAAATAGGCACTCTTAGTTTTGCAGTTATTGAAGAAATCAAGTTAAAAATGCACTAGTGAGGGTAGCTTTACTGACAGAGGATTTTGCATCAAACTTTCTGTTCTGTGTTGGTTTTGGTTTTTAAACAGTGTGATGTGGTTAACACGGATTTAACTCTCTGAGTTTAACCCAGGGTTTGGAATTAAACTCCTCCTCCATCATGTATCTTTCCAAACCCTCCTCTCCATCTCCCTGTCCTTCCTATTCTGCAGGTTGCCTTTCTCAACAGGTTGCCATCCCCAGCAATCAGGTAACACACTTAGGTTGTATAAAGTCTCAGCACCACAAAATTCAGATATAACCCAATAGTGCAAAGGTATGTCAACGTCATTTTAAATAGAGAGTTAAACCTTAAACCAGAGCATATGTAGCTTGGAAATTCATACTAAACTAAGAGAGAGAAACCTCTGCCCTCGCCCTGCACCAGAGTGCTGTATGACATCAAAGCTGCCAGTGCCTGGGGAGGCAAATGGGTGATGTTTTATCCTTCATTGCATTAAGACTACAAAGCCATCTCTGTGTGAGATGCTCTGTCTAGAGCACTTTTGCACTGAGCATCTGCAGATGTTTTTCCACTGATTCCCTCATGAATGGCCCTCCTGTGCTTTCTAGGAAAAGTCTCCACAGTTTAAAGAGTGAGCTTGGTAAGTGTGGCACAGTAAGGTGAGGTTGGAAGGAAACTTGTCTGCTGGATATTTATTCAGCAGAAATGTGATGTGAGAAAGAAAAGCCAGACATCAGTCCTTATGGCTTAGCATAATTCATAGAGTGAAGGCACAAATACAGGCTGGGTGGTGAACAGATTGAGAGCAGCCTTGAGGAGAAGGACTTGGGGGTGTTGGTAGACGAAAAATTCAACATGAGCCAGCAATGTTCGCTTACAACCTAGAAAGCCAACCGCATCCTGGGCTACAACAAGAGAAGTGTGACCAGTAAGCTGAGAGAGGTGTGATCCTTCCCCTCTATTCTGCTCTCATGAGACCCCATCTGGGCTGTTTCCAAGGGCTTACAGTGGTAAGAGCAGGGGTAATGGTTCAAGCTTGAAGAGGGAGGTTTAGACTGGAAGTCAAAAGGGTAGTGAGACACTGGAACAGGTTGCCCAAGGAGGTTGTGGAGGCCCCCTCCCTGGAAATGTTCAGGGCCAGATTGGATGGGGCTTTGAGCAACCTAGTGTAGTGGGGGGTGTCTCTGCTCATGGCACGGAGATTGGAACATGGTGATCTTTAAGGTCCCTTCCAACCTGAACCATTCTATGAATCTATGAATTCTATGAAAGTTGGAGAGTTGGCCTGTAAGTCAATCCATGCTGAAAAGCACAAGGTCACCTTCTAAATGAGAGCCTTATGGACATCATTGTATGTCCTGTTCAAGTGTAGTGGTTCTCCAACTCACCATCCTATCTGAGGAGTTTTTCTGGAGTCAAATGCAAGTTAGGCATTAAAAGATCACTCGCACACAGGACTAAGCTGGTCCACAAGCATTAACATTATAGAGCTTTTTGGAGAATGATTTCACAGAATCATAGAATCCTAGAATGGCCCCAGGGTTGGAAAGCACCACCAAAGGTCATCTAGTCCAGCCCCCTGCAGGGAGCAGGGACATCCTCAACTAGATCAAGCTGCCGAGAGCCTTGTCCAATCTCCCCTTGAGGGGACCTCAACTCCCTCCCTGGGCAACCTATTCCAGTGTTCAACCCCCCTCCTGCTCAAGAACTTCTTCCTAACAGCCCATTTCAATCTGCCCTTCTCTCATGTGAAACCACTGCCCCTCATCCTATCACTCCAGGCCTTCATAACCAGTACCTCTGCAGCCTTCTTGTAGCCTCCTTCAGGGACTGGAAGGTCACTCTTAGGTCCCCTCAGATCCTTCTCTTCTCCAGGCTGAACAGCCCCAGCTCCCTCAGCCTGTCCTCATAGCAGAGGGGCTCCAGAATTTCTGCCTTACTTATGGAAATGGCTCAGCTGTGTCAGATGGGATTGTGTCCCTCCTTTCTCCAAACAAGTTGGTCAGAGGTATCCCTTCAGCATGGGAAAAAATCTCACCTCACTGTTTACTTACTGTTGGACAGGCTTGAGATACCTCTTTCACCACCAACACTAGCAAAAACGTAACCTGAAGGAAGTGCCTTTGATGAGAAACACTAAATAAGAATAATAAGAATAATAAGAATAATAAGAATAATAAGAATAATAAGAATAATAAGAATAATAAGAATAATAAGAATAAGAAGCACTGGTTTATTACCTTGTCTCATCTGCAGCTGGAGCGAGCAGTCAACAGAGAAACGTCTTGTACCCCATGTTTTCTTCATTTCCTCTGCTTAGAACCTCTAGTGGTTCATGCTGGAAGCAGTGCAGTGTGTTAGAGGCACACGAGCCAAAGCTGTCCCTATAACACAGGCCCTGCTGCTGTTAATTTCCATTAATGATTTTTGCTTTGGCTGGTGGCTGAACAGAAAGGGTCTCACTCGATTAACTTGTCACTTCTGCTCCCCTCTGCAGCAATAGGCAAGGTCCTGCCTGGTCTGTTGCTCCCTGACAGTCACCTGAGCGCCACCTCCCACCTCAGCTCCATCCAGTGATGGTCATGGATCATGCTCAAAGTCCAAAATCAGTAAGATGTCCAGGATTTTATTTCCCATCACAATTAGTTATGGTACTAAACCAGTTCTGATTTTGCAGGTCTTCCAGATATCCCCCTGACAGAACAAACAGGAAAGCTTTGGAGAAAAGCTGCTTTTCTGCAGTAGTCTAGCTTGCTGCTCACCAGCTGTTGTAGCTCTACAGCTTCGGGGCATACAGCTTAGCCCAGCAGCCAGCTTTCCAAGCCACAGTTGTAAGGATCACTGACTTAATTACTATCTGTCACTAGACATTAATTTGGGGGCAGAGCTGGTACATCAGAGCTTTTTCTGCTAATGATGTAATGTTAGGGGAGGGGAACCTTGTGGTGCCAGAGTAGCTGGAGTGACAGAAATGTCCTGTAAACCAATAATAAATCTAATAAACCAATACGATAAAGTGGAGCAAACATCACTTTAAGCAGCTTTGCATTCACATCCACTATCAAGGCTTCACTTACACAGTTACTGTCTGCAATATTGTATTGATCCCTTCTCAAAGGAGTCACAGAATCTTCATGGTTGGAAAGGACCTCCCAGATCAGCAGGCCAAACCATACTCACATCAACAACAAAACTCAAACCCTTATCAGACACCAGCACCAAACTCACTCAACTGGATAAAACACATGATAAACCTGTGATGTTCTTTGCCACTAGAGCGGGTCCTGAAGTGCTTTAAGCACTTCTGGGGATGAGAACTCAACTTTCTCCCTGGGCAGCCTGTTCCAGTGCCTGGCCACCTCTTCAGTAAAGAACTCCTTCCTAATACCCAATCTAAACCACCCCTAATGCAACTTGAGGCCATTTCATCTGGTGCTGTCATTATTCACTTGGGAGAAGAGGCCAACATCCGCTTCTCTATAACCTCCTTTCAGGCAGTTGTAGAGGGCAATGAGGTTTCCTCTCAGCCTCCTTTTCTCCAAACTAAAGCTGCCCAGATCCCTCAGCCTCTTGTTCTCTAAACCCCTCATGAGCTTGGTAGCATTCCTCTGGACACACTCCAGCACCTCCACATCCCAAAACTGAACACAGTTCTCAAAGTGAGGCCTCACCAGTGGCAAAACTAATTGTTTTGAGAATAAAACAGATTATTTCATTCATGTTCTTGTCAACAGTGGTTGGGCTGAAAGATTTCAAAAAACTTCCACTTTCCTGAAGGCTGGAGCTCAACTATTTACCGGTAATGAGTCAGAAACTAGAACTCACTCTGCTCATCCCAATCACTTATGAGAAGGAACGGGTTTACAGAACCTTTTCTTTGCTTTGGAGCAGTTTCCTGTGCTGTATGGGCATCTGTAGAGATGAGAAGACTTCTGGAAGCACTGGGTTCCTAAAGAACCTTGTTATGCATCTAGGAGGGTTTCCTGAAGAATACAATTAGCTTGTCATGTCTTTCTGTGGGTTTCAGCTCACTGTGATACCTCTGTGAACCTCAGCATGTGCATGTTTAAATTCCAAATGTCGTGGGAAGTGTGCTGCAATACACTCCCCTCTTGATCTCAGTGCCTCTGAGCAGTTTGGAAATGCATGCACTTAAAATGAATTTGTTTCCCCAGAACAGACTCAGGGGTGACATAAGTGCATCTCTGAGACACCTAAAAGATTCTGGGCAGGACTATATCAAACAGACCATACGTGTCAGGGGCACAAAAGGCCAGTGGCATCCTGGCGTGGATCATCAGGACTAGGGATGTAATTCTGCCCCTGTACTGGGCACTGGGGAGGCCTCCCCTCAAATACTGGGGGCAGTTCTGGGCCCCTTCACTTCAAGAAAGAGAGTGAGGGGCTGGAGCAGGTCCAGAGGAGCAACGAGTTGGGGGAAGGGATTGGAGGGAAAGGCTGATGAGGAGAGGCTGAGGGAGCTGGGGTATTTAGCCTGGAGAGACTCAGGGGAGACCTTCTCCCTCTCGATTTCGTGAAGGGAGGCTGTAGTCCTGTGGTCTGGCTCCTCTCCCAGGCAACCAGCACCAGGATGAGAGGGCAAGGCCTGAAGCTGGTAGGGGAGGGTTAGGTTGGATGTTAGGATACCCTTCCTCACAGAAGGGGTGCTCAGACCCTGGAATGGACTGCCCAGGGCAGTGGTGGAGTCCCCATCCCTGGAGATGTTGAAGGACAGCCTGGCTATGGCCCTTTGTGCCCTGGTCTGGCTGCTGTGGTGATGGTAGGCTCTAGGCTGGGATGGACGAGCTCAGAGGACTTTTCCAGCCTCAGTAATTCTATGATGGTACCAGTTTGTGATTTCAAACTCAGGGTTTCTCCTGAGATACCAGGGGGTTATGTCCAAGCAGTAAGCAGAGTTTGCCACTGATTCCCCAAAGTCAGCATATATTTTAGTTTTGGTTAGTATATTAGGAGCAGACCAAGCTCTACCAGCAAGTCGTAACGCATGTCATCCTGTCAGTCATGCCCCACACTCATTTATCATTCCTTTTGATTGATAGATATGAGAGAATTTAAAACAGAGGATCCTGAAATGGTTTCGTTATTCTTGTAACTAATCAATATACCCCTGAATTGCTTAATCAAGATACGATTTAAAGGTGTCTATTTTCACAACTGCCATATGAATCCCCTCTCTTCTTGCAAAATAAATCTTCAGCCAGCAGATGAAATTTCTTCCAACATAGGATGATCTTGACCCAGCAGCGGGCTCTGACAGTCAGCTCTGCTCCAGGCTGTCCTAGCAGTGCCTGTGTGCACGGGAATTGCTGGATTTCAGTAGGGGCTGTGATGAGCTCCTTTAGTGTCAATGTGCTCAGTGGCCCCTGACAGTATTGGTGATTGCACTGCTGTGCTGGCAATGACTTATTGGTACTGTGGTTGGGCATGAACAGAACATACTTGATGGAAGATAATTGATGAAATAGTCATAAATCAGTAATGAACAGGGTAAAGACTGAGCTTCATATTGTCAGGTTGTGACTCGCCTGCAAACAAGGTCGTAGCTCAAATGGGCCTTTTCTGTTAAGCATCTGGGAATGACATTGCCTTGATATGGAGGGTGTAATTTCTGTGTCAGTTTTAAGCTGATCTAAGGCTGTATTGCAACTGGAAAGGATGTCCTGTTCTCTCTTCTGACATGTGGATTCAGGTCCTCACAGTAACACAAAGGGGCAAGAAAGCACGTGGTGGGGTATGTGTGTTCCCACCCTGTGACAGGGGTTTCTTGGTGCAAAGCACATGCCAAAATCTTCTGAGGGGGCAGCCTAGGAGGATAGAAGTCCTCTGCTGTCCGAGGGCCAAAGAAGATGAAACACACAGAGAAGAATCTTACTGAATCTTACAGACTGAGAATAGCAAAAACTAGGGGATGCTCTGCAGGGGCAGCTCCTGCATTGTCTAGAGAGTGCTGGATAGGCAGTAGTTTTCTTGGTAAGCAGCAGAGATACCATAGCAGCAGCAGGTAAGCACTGAGATTGACTGCTGCCTGTAAATGAGAGCTGGTAAAACTGGATGTCTGAAAACCAACCAGCTTTTTGTGGTGTGGCCTGTCAAAATTTGACCATGGAAAAGAACAAAATATAAACTCTGACTGCACTTAGGAAGTGAAATGCTAAGTTATTCTATACGAGCTATCTCCTTCTCAAATGCTGACCCAGAACCATGTCTGATTTATGCTCTCCTGCCCTGCAGTCTCAGACCAGAGCCACGTCTTTCTACTTTTTCTGTGTTCTGGTTTCTGCTTCCCTAGTGGGGTGTCTCTGCCTAGCATCCACAGCCCCACTGTGAAACACTGGTGGGAGTTCAGTCCTGGCAAAAGGACACCCAGAGGAAGCCTGGGAGCCATGAGCCACTGCCTCATAAGATAATGAGTTAACACATACAAGCAGTTGAATGAGACCTGTCTGCAGCACCTTTCTTGTCACCCTCAGTGTATCTGGGCAAGGTAATGCAGGAGCCAAACTACGTCTTGATCAGCTCAGATAGTGCAAAGCAGTGTCTTGGGATGATGTAACTCAGTAGGGTGAAGACTGCCTGGTCTACATGAGGTTTAGACTTTCTTCTTGACAAAAACCAATTTGACAGCAAATGCCTTCATTCCAGAAATTTTCAGAGGGATTGATGCAGCAGCTCAGCTGCTGATTGTACACTAACACTTGGAGCTGCTGTAGGAGTTGTTAAGCTTTCTGTTACCTGCCTTGCTTTGCTTGGATTTGAGGAGCCTGCTAAGATACTGGTCATGCATCTTCAGTGAGGAACAAGGAGTAACAGGAAAGCAGCTGCAGTTGCACAGAAAGGCTGAAAGCTGCAGCAGCAATGCAGAACCTCTGACATTGATTCTGAACCCAGGCTGTTCATTATCATCTTCTGCACAGCATTTTCCCAGTCCCTGCCTGCTACTTCAACCACTGCCTCGTTCACCATTCAAACAATGTTTAGGAAACCATGTTTATGAGATAATTAATCTTTAGTAGAAATAAATTAATAACTACAGTAACAAAGCAGTGTCAGCATCTTAGGTTCTTTTCTTTATTGTTAGTGTAAATCATAACACACTCCCTCCACCCAAATCACACCCAAGCACAATTCTTACTGCAGAACTTTTAATTACTTTCTTTTTTTCCTATGTATAGAATCTTACTTTCTCAACCTACTAGAATATCCTCAGCTATTCGACTGATAGAAGACAGTCAATAGGAATAAAACAGACATTACGGTTATTGAAAATCACATTGCTGCTTCAAAATTTAAGCCAAAGCTTTAGAGTTACACTTATCGAGACAATGAGTTAGCACTTTATATTTCTTCTCAAAGTTCATGCAATTATTCTTCATCAGTCTCCAGATTTCCATACCAACAGCTGGAATTGCTTTCATTATTACATCCTGGCAAGGATTGTGGCATCCAGAACTTTGGCATGAGGAAAATTAAACTTGGTTTTAGTAGCATGGAAGCCAGCAAATGTGACTGTTCATGTAATTAAAACCTTGCCAGTTACAGAATGCTGGGCCTGAAGCTTGAACTTGTGACTAATATCTCTTTTTCACAGCTGAGATGTATGTGTATTTAGGGAAGAGGCATTGGATTCTACAATACTTAATATTTGCAAATACATATCATGCTCCCTCTGTGCAGCTTACTGAAATTCTGACTGAACCTACCAAATCTATCTTGTACTCAGGATATTTTACCTGCCTGTGGGTTTACATGGTGCATGACTGCTAGTCCCCATGCTACAGTCGATGGCAAACCGTAAGTATCTGGGAGTGTAATCAGTTTTCCCCTTTGTTCTCTATTTTTATTCTGGAACTCAGAAGGGGATTTCTTCTTCCTGATTTTCTGTGCCCGCAGTCAGCAGACACCCCTATTGCAACACAAGGGGCATTTCACAGGTATTACCCTCATTTCAAGCATAAGAATTCTATTTCTGGTAAAAACTGTATTAGTGTAAAACTGTAATGATTAATGCAACTGGACTGGAGAATTCTAAAGAACAACAAAATCCTCATGTTTGTCCACCAACATTCTTCATTTGGCAGAAGATGACAGCATTATAGAATCATAGAATCATTAGGTATTGGAAGGGACCTCAAAAGATCATCTAGTCCAATCCCCCTGCCACAGCAGGATCACTTAGACCAAGTCGCACAGGAACAGATCCAGGTGGGTCTTGAATATCTCCAGAGAAGGAGATTCCAGAATCCCCCTGGGCAGCCTGTTCCAGTGCTGTTACCCTCACTGGGAAGAAGTTTCTTCTGACATTTATATGTCAGTACATTACTGTCACAGGATACAAGGCAATCAAACATTCAGTACTTGGAAACACCAAGTCTGGAACCACATTTATTTCCCAGGTCAGGATTTCACTGTCAGTTGTTTCATACCCAACACACTAAACCCAGCCTTTGGACTGGCATCTGCCCAGCACAACCTTCCATGCTAACTCCTTTTCATTTTAATTCAGGCATAAATGAATTCTCTGGCAGCTAACAACAACCAACGTTCAATTCCCAACTCCTAAATGCCTAGTTCAAAATCAGAAAATCTGCCGCTGTCTTTTCAAGGTCAAAGGCATGCTGTCCCTGGGGTTAAATGTGGAACTGTACCAAATACTCCTCCACACCTCAAACTGAGAAGACTATCTAGGAGGAGGGCCAGTTTAGAGTGCTCATAGCTAAGAAGGATATCTTTAAATCTATAGGCCTGATGGGATGCTGAGAGAGCTGGCAAATGGTATTGCCAGGCCACCTTCTGTCATCTCTGAAAGGCCATGAAGATCAGGAAAGGTAGCTGAGGTCTGGAGGAAGCCAAATTTCACCCCAGATTGCAAGAGGGACAAGGAAGGCACCCTGGTCTGCTTCTGTAAGGGAAGTGAATGCAAGTATCTCTTCTCCAGAGAGAAGGCAGAGCGGAGAGAGAATAACTGCTCCTACCATTCCTTGAGGCCAGCCTTGATGCCTGGAGCAAGGGAACTGAGGATAGCTCAAGCAGCCCTGTTGTCTGGTACACATCGTTCCATGAGTACCAGCTTATTGCAGCAGGATGGATTGAAATTAAAACAGTCTTCAGTTACTTTTGTAATGTGGTATTTTGTAGGAGCCCTCATTCCACCTCAGCAATTCCTTTTCAATGAGTAGAGGAATGGGCTTCTCTGACATGAAGGCTGAATAAGGCATTTAACCCCTTACTTCACAGATCTACTTTACATTCACTGAGTTTCAGCACATCTCCGCGGAAAGTTTCCATGCATTTGCCTTGGTCTTTTTTCCTTCGGTTCATTAAACTCATAATGAAGACAAAGCTCAAGCACTAGGAATGTCAGCGAGCTGGTCATGGCCAGTGTTTAGTGGGTGTTTAATGGAACACCCATTAAAACCTGGGCTAACTGCTTCAGGTAGGATTTCTACTGAGGGAACTATTAATTTAGACATTTTGCCGTGCTACCAGCATCTATTTTTCCCACGTACGTAATACAAAGAAGAATATTAATCTTCAGTGTGCATATCTCCAGAAAGAAATTATCAGGGACAATTTAATTTTCAATCAGCATTTCTGGTGGATGAACATGATTAAGTGCCATCATATAAAGTATCTGTGATAGCTTAAGGGGACAGAGTGAAACTACGTGAATAAATAAAGCGACAGTTAATGAATCATAAAGAACTTACTTCTGAACCACAGAATTCTTCTTTAAAACAATAAATCAGGATTAACTGAAGCACATGCACAGATGCGTATGTACAAACTCTGGTGTGCAAACTGCATTTTAAATCCCTTCAAAACCAGTCAGTCTGAGCCACTGGGCACACACAGAGTTGTGTGATGCTGTTCTAAGCAGCAAAAACACCACAGGTAATCCAAAAGTCATAGTGTGATCTGGCCAAATCACATCTGAAGCTACAATCACAGCGAGAAATCACCAAGTCTGTGATGAAGAGCACTTGATATTTCCACAAAATTGAGAAGAGGCCAGCTCCTGAGATCATGCCCAGTGGAGCTAAGCAAGAGCAAAGAAATGGGGTGTCAGCCAGAGAAGGGGATGATGCGGTGCTACACATAGCTTGCACTGAAGGGAGGTGTTTGAGACAAATAGCTCTGGAGGAGTCAATCCATTTCTCTCCAGATAAAATTTGATGGAGAAATGGCATTCCCCCCCCAGGATGGCATATGGGAGGAAATATGGATGCACTTACATAATTTTCACAAGGATCTGGCAATTATTAATAGTCTTCAGACAGGATTTTACATTTACAGATCTCAGTATGAGCTATATTTATTTCATTATAAGTCCTTAAATACACTGCAGTTGGACTAGAGCAGCTTAGAACGACCGATGTATGCAGACAGGACATTCATTAACCCTAATGAATCATATTTGGGTTATTAGGAAGTAAGTATTAGGAATATATTTGGACATTGTGAGAGGACGATAAGAAAAATACAGTCACCAGACTCCAGCTGTTTTGAAGCCTTCCAGCTTTTGGTAGTTCTCCTGGTAGGTTGATAGCCATGAAGCAAGCTGAGACTTCAGTATGCAGTGATAAGGATATACACAGTGCTTGCTCAGGATATCAGAAGAACTGTTTTCTTTGTACCAGTATTGCAGGTCATTTTGTTACTGATTTCTGAAGGTTTTAGCAGTTGCAGAATCAAATCTATGAGTAAACACCCATACACTGTTACTTTCAGGCTTGTGAGAAGGGACATAGTGTAGTGTCAGTAATTAATGGGTATAATTTTAATATCAGTAATGTCAACATCATGGACTCCTAATGAAAGATCTGAATAAAGCCCATCATCTGCTCAAGCAGGTCGCCAGGATGATTTTGTGGTATGACATTATCCAGGATGAAACAATTGCCTTCCCAATCAAGCCAGGAGTGATTCTTTTGTGGGTTAAAACAACACTTCAGAAGCTCTGACCATAAGCACCCATTAGGCACTGCACCCTGGCAGAAACGCTACAACTCACCTGCCCTGTGTCCTGTGTTGCTTTTTGGAAACACCAGACATTGTCTCACTGTAATATATTTGCCATTGCATTTAGAGTGTCTCTAAGGTGACTGGCAGAGGTCAATCTTTTAAAAATTAACATCAATGTTTGATATAAAAAAATCCCTGCCTAAGCAGCCTACTTTTACATTTTCCTTCAGATTTTGATGTTAAACTTTCAGCATCTGCTTCAGTGTTTATGAGTAACACCGTTAGTCCTCATCCAGATGAGCACCATTCATGTCCTATTATATTTTCTCATCCTTGTCCCCTTCAACTGAGGGAAATAGGAGGCAGGGCTGCTTCAGAGGTTGCTAACAGAGGCTGCATCACAGGACCAAGTCGTGTGAGCTCTGATTACTCTCCCTTGCACCCACGAGGTGCCTGAAGGGTTTCTCCTAACCTTGTTGCTTCAGCTTGCTTATCTCCACAGAGGTAAAAGCTGGTTTGACTGGCATGTGTTACTGACTCCAGAATTCTTGTACCAGTGTGAAAGTCCACAGAAGGCTATAAAAACCCATTTTCCCTGCCACACAGTTGTTATTTATTGGTACAAAAAGCAATGGCCTACCCCAGGGCACCGAGTTGCAGGTATAATCATACTGAATACTGAAGTCAGCCATTCCTGAGCATCAAACCTGTCATGCTTTTACTAATAATATCACACAGCATCTTAATTTTATTGTAATCCCTTAAAGCTCTGTGCCACATTAAAGCAATGCTTATTCTTGCCGTTATGTAAGATACTGAGACTTTGCTCCTTTAAGATCACGCCAATTAGCTTCCCCCTACAGAAGCAACTGAAAAGAGTCCATGGTTCTTGCTGGGAGCGTAAGAAGCCTGGTAGCTATGGCAGCAAGCCTTTGCAAGAACGAGCTGTGTTTTGGAAATAACAGTGCACAGGTTAGACAGAGTAAAATAAACACCTGTTTCTTTGCTAGCAACATGTTGTGCTAAACAGAAGTGGAAAGGGCTAGGGGTTCCTTTTGGAACTGTGTATCTTCTTCATATTAATTACTCACAGGAGCTTATTAATGCTCTGACAGCTTTTATTTACAGTTTTCAGCTAAAAAAAAAGAGAAAAAAGATAATTGATACAACAGACATGACACTAAATATACTCATTTGCCTGTTTGGCACAGGTTTCAGTGGGTACTGTAACAAATGGATGAAGATACCTTCATCCTCATTATGAGGTTGCAGCTAAACTGAAATCCAACAGAAGGCTATCAAACTCTCACGTGTTGCTGCTTGAGGTATGCATAATGCATGTGTGGAACCACAAAGTTATGTTACAAAGCTCACCTGTTTCTCTGCTATGAAATATGTGCAAAAACGTGGTCTTGCTCAGTTTTGTGCATGTCTGTGACAGCAGCTCTGCTGGGGTTCTTAAAATCTGTGTGCAAGACTATCACACCGTGACACACAGATTTCCTTCCTTTATTTTCCTGTATAGTCACTTAATTCTTCTCAGAAGCCCTCATCTTTTAATTTATGCTTGTCCTCCTTACCCTGCCTTGGCCCACATGTGAGCTCTGTGCATCCCAGAGGCAGGTACTTCACACTCTGAATTAAGATCTTCAAACTGAAAACATTCTATGGCGTTACAACAGTCTGTCCTGCTTGGGACATCAAACATGAGTTTTCGTGAGGTTTAGGACTTGGTTTTTCACCACAGATCAAACTCTAATCAGTAATAAAACCACCTTGGCTGTGTGGATTGTGATGCTGAGGCTCACTGCTGGAGGTACAGGGAGAGGCTGATGGGACTAAAATCCATCACCCTGAGGTGTTCAAGGCTGTTTCCCCTGTGCTGTTCTGGTGAATAACGCAGCTCCCTCATGGAAAGGCTCTGAAGTGCAACAGAGCTGGGTGTTTGCACACAGGTAACAAAAGGTTAAACAGATGACCCCAAACAATACTCCCTACTTAGGAACAGGCAAGCGTTCCTCCTCTGGCAATTAAATGGATGGTTGGATGCCTTCCTATTCATGTACAGCATCTACTGGTCATTGGAATAAACAGCTGGGTTAAATAAAGTACAGCTAATAGGAAATGATTTCTCTGCAGCTCACTCACCTGTTAGATGCCGTGTGCAGCACTTGGTTTTCAGAGGTCAATGCAGGTTGCTGGTGTTGCATCATATTTGCACTCTGAAAGCTTATCCAGGCTCTATCTATATTAGGGTTATTTTGAGCCTATACAAGCATAGAATACCAATATATTGCTAATGAATTTTTACTGTTTCTTTAGAAATTCATAGATTCATAGAATGGTTCAGTTTGGAAGGGACCTTAACAATCATCTAGTTCCAACCCCCCTGCCATGAGCAGGGACACCCCCCACTAGACCAGGTTGCTCAAGGCCCCAGCCAATCTGGCCTTGAACACTTCCAAGGAGGGGGCATCCACAACCTCCCTGGGCAACCTGGTCCAGTGTCTCAGCACCCTCAGAGTGAAGAAAATCTAGCTGCTGAATCTCTATTGCATTCATATTTGGGTGAGTGTTCTGCCACAGATGAAGAAGCATGACCTGAGTGCACCTCAAGCAGCTGGGGCCACTTTTTCTAGGTCTGGGCTGGCATTTATGACCTACAGGAAATACTAGGGATTGTCAACAAAAGTTATCTTGCCTGAAACTGGCATTCGTATCCACAGCCAGGAATGAGGAGATGGAATAAGGAATCCCGACAGGTACAGGTAGAGCCTCCACGCAGCAAAGTGAAGAAGTGTTCATCCAGCTAAAACCTCAGAAAAATCCAAATATTTCAAAGGAGGAAACTGCCAATCTGATCCCTTCACTGATAACACAATAATGACAGTGCCAATCCCATCCTGCGCAGACCCATCAACAAAAATGTCCATGGAAGAGGACTAGCACCCTCTTTCTAGGCTCAGTTCAATCTGGTCATCAGGCAATAATGAGCCTGGCAGAAATAATTCCAGATAGCTGAGGGGACCTTTCATACTGCTGTGTGAGAGAAGCAGCCTTTTGATGCTCAGCATTTGGCCTTGCCGTTGTCAGGGTGACTGGAAAGGAACTGCACGGGGAAAAAACAGTAAAAAAATGGATAAAACTTCTTTCATTAAAAAAATCAACTTTGCAGAAACAAAATGCTGTTGTATTATTTTATCTGGTCATGAAGGAACACAGAATTTAGGGCAAAGCTGAAGTCTAACACAACTATATGTTTGCAAAATTATTTTTTCTATCCCACTCAGCTTTAAATGAAGGAGAAAGGAAAATGGCATAGGCAAAAGAGAAGGGGAGAAAATGTCACATTAGGATATTTTGGAGTCATTTTTTTAGCTGAGCCACTCTAAAAATCTCATCGTTCCTATTCTGCAGGGGTTTTGTTCTGTGACCAGCATAGGCAGGTCCTGTGTGACAAGTTTCTCAGGTATCTAACTGCAGGTCAGGTGCTGCCCCACTGCTGGATGTTCTACCCTATTGCAAGATGACTCGTGAAAAGCTGTAATGACCCTATGTCTTCCTAGAAAGACATTTCCTTGACTCCAGGTACTAGATTAGAGCAAAGAAATTGTGTTTAACAACCAGAGCAGTAAGCACATGTAATTGAATGAGTCATGTATGTGAGTAGGACCCTGTCTTAGACCAGAGCAGTGATGAAGGGGAAGAGAAAGGGCCTTGCATTTTCTCATGCATATTTTAAAAACCTAAGACATGAATTAGGTGATAAATAAAAAGGTAGATCTAATTTCTTTTCTAAATTAAAAAAATATAGAAATTTTTTCTAAATTAAAAATCTTGTGAATTAGAAAAAAGGCTTTCAAGTGAAATGCCAAACCTTAGCTGTGCTAACACTGAAATCACCCAAGAAGTTGAAAATTAATCCACTTCCCTACCTTGTGGTGATGAACCAGCCTGCTGATTGTCTCTGTCATATCCTCTGGGTTTTCCAAAGGACTCTGCTGTTATTCCCTGCTCAGGATGGAGACCAGTGTGGAGCTGCTGCTTTTAAAATGCAGTTTTTGAGTCTGGTAAAAAGCAGTTTGTGGGAAACCAATAAACAGAGCCATGCAGAAAGATTCACAGATTCACAGAATGGTTCAGGTTGGAAGAGACCTTACACATCATAGAATCATTAGGGATCATAAGGGACCTTGAAAGATCATCTAGTCCAATCCCCCTGCCACAGCAGGATCGCCTAGACCAGGCTGCACAGGAACAGATCCAGATGGATCTTGAACATCTCCAGAGAAGGAGACTCCACAACACCACTGGTCAGCCTATTCCAATGCTCTGTTACCCTCACTGTGAAGAAGTTCCTTCTGATATTTATATGGAACCTCCTCTGTTCCGATGTCTGGCTGGTGGGGGTGCTGAAGAGGAGGCTGGTAGCAGCCTTGCTTCTGCTGCGCCAGGGGTTCACACAGAGAAAGGTGCTGGCCTGGCAGTCAGTGGCACAGCAGCATCTGTGCAGGGCTCAGCTTCCAGTCCCTCTGCCATGCTTCCCCTCACAGCAATGAGGAGAAAGAACATGGTAATATGTTTGCCAAGTGCCAAAAGTAGTAACCATGGACATCACATAAAGGCTGACACAGTGAAGAAGAACTGAGCTTGTACAACATTTGGTAAATAGCCTATTAAACAATAAACGAATAACAAAAATGGAGTGTTTAGTCATAACTTGCATACCATCCACTCTGTATGCCAGCCAGAGCTTTGTAGGGTAAAACTGTGCAGTCATGCATCAGAAGGTTCCATCACCCACACAGAGGGGACCACAGCTCCTCATTTCCTACCACTGTTGTGCTGGACTGGGTATCATCACATCTCTTTAGCAATGCCTGCTGCGCACTATTGCCTTCTCTATTGTTGGGTTTTGACTCAGCACAGGATACGTTGACAATGCAGCTCACTGAACAAGTAGTGCAGGAAGATACTCTTCACCAAACTGGAAGAGAAAGGGAAACAAGCAGAGCAGTGGTGCAAAATCATAGGGAATCTACCTGTGATGAAGGGCTTGGCAAATAGCTGTTGGTGTTGCTAGCAAGTATTGTGTGCTCGCTGGGAGCTGATGCCATGTCCAGCTCCTGGGGAGCTGCAGTGATCTTAATGATAGATAAGGAGGACAAGGAAAGAGTCGGGTTTGGTGAAAACAAACCCAGGTTACTGACAGTGCATGGCCTGTTTCTGTTTTCCAGCTATAACGTCTCATGGGAAATGTGTTCTGTGAGAACAGAAAGAGGGAAATTGCCATCTGCCAGTATCCAACACAGCCAACAATATTTTCCTATCAAAGCACCAAATCTGCTTTTGTGCCACATACACTCGAGCAGCTGGCAATCCCAGCAGAGTAGCAAGCTGCTTTGACACATGGTTAGCTGAAAACAAAAGGAAAAGAACAGTGAGAAGACGTTGGCGTGTGATTAGAAACATGTTGTTAAGCACTGATCTGGGTCTAGATCTCAGATCCTCTATAGCTCTAAGCTGTGGTTTAGTTTGCTCCTTGCAGGAATGCAGAACCATGCTCAGAGTATCCCGCTGACAAGACACTGGAATCACCTGAAATGCAGCTGATTTAGCAACTTGTTGTGTATAGGTGTGTTTATGCTCCCAAGTGACTGCTATCAGGAACTGCAACCATTTTCTGCTTAATCCTGACCATCTCCTCAGTTGTAGATCAGGAGACTGGCAGTTTGCTCCTCACAAGTAGTTACTGTGAATGATCAGGAGACCATGGATGCCCCTGCAGTGTCATCTGTGTATCTGCCTCACGGCTCTGGCAGTGAGGTTGGACTAGATGATCTTTTGAGGTCCCTTCCAACCCCTACCATTCTGTGATTCTGTGGTTGTGTGAGACAGGCAGGATGAAGTCAGGTGAAGACTGATAAAGAAGCCTGTGGATGAGAAAAAGCCTTCAGTGCCATGGATGATGGATTGATACACATTGACTAACATAGAATCATAGAATCTATGGGATTCGGAAGGGACCTTGAAAGATCACCTAGTCCAATCCCCCTGCCACAGTAGGATCACCTAGACCAAGTTGCACAGGAGCAGATCCAGGCTGGTCTTGAATGTCTCCAAAGAAGGAGACTCCACAACCCCCCTGGGCAGCCTGTTCCAATGCTCTGTTACCCTCACTGGGAAGAAGTTCCTTCTGATATTTATATGGGACCTCTATGTTCCAGCTTGCACCCATTGCCCCTTGTCCTATCACCAGATGACCTTGACAAGAGCCTGGCTCCATCCTCCTGACACCCACCCCTCACATCTTTTCACTCACATTTCAAAAACTCTTAAAATTTTGGGACAAGCCTGCTTGGCCCCACTTTTCCTGATAAATATTTTAAGCATCAGGTCTGCCTTTGGTTTGATTTTTATTTCCTGAGTGTCCTAGTGATGTTTTTTCCAGGTTTTGAGAGCAAATCTCTCTGAAGCTTCTTATTAGTATCTGCTGCTGACATCTGCGTGGATGAGGCCTGTGTATGTGTGTCTGTACTGATAGAGCCAAAATGTCTTCAAGCACCGGGTGAGCTTCCAAAGCCACTTCTGTCTCTACTTTTTAGCTTTCTAATAATTTGGGGTTTCCTTTTATCCTTCTCTCAGGTTCCCTAGTGACTTCATGGGAACTTTGACTCCTTCTAGGCTGGTTTGGTCAGTGAAAAGACAAAATAAAAAAGGCATAATCAGGAAAAAAAAAAAGAAAAAAGTCTTTCCAATAAGAGAGGAAAATAGGGCCAGATTTCTCCTTCTTCAAAGGAAGGTACTACTTACTGTTTCTTTTCTGCCTTTGTAGTTGTTACAAATATCTGAGGGTTGCCTATTGTTGATCAAGGAGAAGGATGGAGTGTTAAAGAAGATGGTGCAGGTATTTTGGTTTCCTATACCCTCTTGTTCAGCATCCTGCCACAATGTGGCTTTTGCTGACAGATGATGAAAGACACTTCAATGCACAGTTCTTCTTTTCAGCTAAATCCCTTCCTAAACATGAATATAAACTGCAGCTATGTCTGGGATTTTGCTGCTATTGTGGAGAAATCTTTTATTGACAGAGAAACTAAAGAGGAACTCTCTGTCTAATAAAAAAAAGGCTTGCAGCTTACTTGAACAGCCAGGATAATAGAATCTTTCAAAATATGCCATTCTCTGTCATCTGCAAGCCTCACCTGGGTCTGTGTTTCAAACACTGTTGGTGTATCTCCTCCTGTTCCATGCCTGCAAAGAGCTGAGGCAGTTGCAGAAGGGGTAGTTGGCTGGCAGAGCATACTGTGGGGGGATTCAGTTTCTTCAGCATAGGTTGCTGTTGCAATTCGGGCTATTGTAGAGCATCTTAAGTAAGAGCAGACTACCCATTTAGTAGGGACAAGAGTGGCAGGACATGACTCAAAGCTCACAGGAGACTTCTGGGAGAATGGCTGCGACCCGGGAAGTTTTTAACACCTAAAAAGATGGAGGATGTGTGTGTGTGTAGAATGGGTCTAATCCTTGTAGCCTGCACTTTATACAGTTTTTTTTTTAATTAGTCCTTCCTTCCTTCCTTCCTTCCTTGCTTGCTTCCTTCTTTCCTTCCTTCCTTGCTTCCTTCCTTCCTTGCATCCTTCCTTCCTTCCTTCCTTCCTGCCATCCTGCCTTCCTTCCTTTTTTCTTTTTTCATCTTTTTTCTCTCTCTTTTCTTTTTCTTTTCTTTTCTTTTCTTTTCTTTTCTTTTCTTTTCTTTTCTTTTCTTTTCTTTTCTTTTCTTTTCTTTTCTTTTCTTTTCTTCTTTTTTTCTTCTCTTTTATCTTTTCTTCTCTTTTATCTTTTCTTCCCTTTTCTTCTCTTTGTTTTTGTAATTCATTACCAACTGCAGTAAGTGATGCTTTCTATGTTACCCCAAAGTGTGTTTGTCTCCAGTAATTTCATTTCATAAACCCCTTCATTTTGGGCTGGGATTAATCTAGCTTTGACCTAACAGGTATCTGAAAAATAAGCACCTAGTTCTGCATTACTTGATCCTTATAGTCCATTTAGCCTAGCTGTGCTCCACAAAGTCAGGCACTGTGAACTGCTTAAGGTCAGAAGGAAAAATCATTGCTCAAAACTACCTGCTGTTCTTCACTACCTCAAGGAATGTTCCTAGACTAGATCCTCACTCCAAGAAGTTTAAAATAAAATTAGAAATATCCCCCCACCACCTTCAAGTGCAATAAATATTGAGATCTTTCTGTGTTCTGATGAGTCCTAATGTTTCTACAAGTTACAGCAGAAGTCTCACATTTTCAAAGCAATGCAAAGTCTCTACTTAAGGGTTGGGAAAGTCCATGGTTCTGTAATCCACCACCTTGCTAACTTCATTAGAACCACTAATAATGAATTTAGATACCTCAGTATAAAGCCTTCCAGCCCATTAGTTAAAGTAGGAGCACTCACATCTCTGCAAACACAAATAACACAGTGTGGTCTCTGCAGGTGTTGATTAGATTTGAATAAGGAACTGAAGATTGTGTCTTAGGTTCTTGGAATGATATAAATAGCTTAATTTAACAAACTCATCTGTGAGGTGAAAACCTACCTTCTATTTCTTGAGATGCAAATTACTTTTCATGAGCAACATTAATTGCTGGTTATTTAAAGTGGTCATTGTGGCACCGCTTCCTGAGAGTTCAATGTTTTACAGGTTATTACGCAATGACATAAGGTACCTGGAAGCCTGGGCAGATGTTAAGCTTCCATGTTTTCATCTGCCAGCACAGAGAGTGAAATTGTCAGCAACTTCTGAACAACACAGGAACCCAGGGCTGTTTTGAAAAGAGATGCAGGGTTCAGACTCGGTTAAACTGTGGTGATTTATGAAGATGATTAATTTTGCTGCTGTTCTTGTTGCCTGCCAGGGAGGCACACCCAGCCAGTCAAGTGGCTCATCTGACACACAAGTGCCATCAGAATGTGTGTCTGAAGTGTCATCCTCCCTGCATCATGAGAAGCTGTGAGAATGAGCTGGACTCCTCATCAAGGCTGAAAGTGAAGTCTAACATTACAACACTCTGAGATGTTTAACTCTGTCTGCATTGCTTAGACATTCTAATTGAAAGGCAATTAGTATTTTAGGGTTTGTGGATAGATCTGTCACACAAGCACCTCCTCTGTCATAAAGCTATATACGGTCCTGCCATAGCTCTGCAATGCTTATAGAAACATATGCTCCTAGCAGGAAATCTTCTAGCCCACCTCTCAGCTCTGAGGAAGGACAACAGATCACTGCTTCTCTATGTTTGCTTGCAAGATGGGTCTCAGAAAAAGTCAGTAAATAAAACAGTCACAAGCAGTCATCCCCAAGAATCACCACTAAACTGAGAACAGCAGCCAGGAAGACATGACTATTCCTAATACATCCATATTGAACATAAAGAATAAGAGTGTTTTTCCTGACACGTTCCAGCTAATGCAATGGCTAGATGGCTAGGATTCACTCCTACACAGCATAGAGTAAGAACTATCCACACCATGTGGCTTTGGCCTATCAGCTGTATCAGTGCTTTGGGTCACCTCAGTAAGTACATTTTAATCTGTACTACTCCCCTACCCCTTGGTTGTCTGAGTGGTACTGGTGTCCACATTTGGGGTAGGTGCTAGCACTGTGCTGGGTGAGATACCACCACTTCACTGAAGGCTCGGTAGCTCCACAGATGAAATGGAGAAGCAAATGGTTACAACTGGGAGGTGGAAGAACTTCACAATGACAGATTATTTGTAACAAAGGTTGTCCGGTTTTGGGCACCGCAGAATAAGAAGGAGATTGAGGTGCTGGAGTGAGTCCAGAAAAGGGCAAGAGGGCTGAGGAGAGGTCTTGAAAACAGGCCCTGTGAAGAGTGACTGAGGGAACTGGAGTTATTTANAAAAAATTAGTAACTATAGCATCTGAGGCCATGGTCTAGGGGTAGGGAGATGTTGGGATGAGGGCTGGACTTAATGAGCCTGGAGGTCTTTTCCAGGCATGAGGATTCTACGCTTCTGTGAGATGTATGTATTTATATATGTATATATTCCATATAGCTCAATCACTTAGTTAACTATCTGGCCTAACTGTCACTTCCGTAATTTATTTGTCACTAACTTTAAGCATTAAACGTCTGTGCTAGAATGCAAAGGAATACACAATATCACTGTGGTGCTCATACACTGACAGATGTGCCTCATCCCATCTGGTTTTTAGTAGACAGAAACTCTGTATAAACTCTCCCCACTGTCTACTAATAAAAATAATCATTGCCTGAGATAAATATTGATCAAGCTTTTCTCTACTCCTTCTTTGCTTCCTGGATGAGCACAGCCCTCATCATGTCAAATACTTTCCTGATAGTGTCAATCATTTCTGATTAAAGCCTCCTTAATAATATACCATGAAAACAAATGCTGATGCTCACTAGCTGATTGTGGCCAGCAATTTCCACACAGAAAGCAACTATTTTCTCAACTACCAACTTGAAAAATAAACTCCCTGGAAACAGAAACTGGGTGCATTGCAGGAAGTCTGGAATGTTTGTTAAAGCAAATCAATGGGAGGAGATAATAAACTCAAATTCAGCCCTTTGGAGTGTTGTTTTCTGTTGTTTTCTGGCTTCACTCTGCAGCTCCCTTTGCAAATGGTGCTCTGGGTTCTGTGCCAGGGAACAGTAATGGTAATGACAGGTTTCATTGCAAAGGCACAGTAAGGTTAATCAAAAAGCAGATGATGAGATCCTAAACTGTTTTTGAGCTGAGCTCTGTGAATACTGGTAGGAGGCTGCTGAATGGCTGGTTTGCATTAGGGCTATTAATGACAACGAAGGTCGGCAAGAGAGAATAAGCTGATGTTCTCCATACACTGTGTCCTAGAGTTTTGAGTTTATTATGTGCAGCATACGCAGAATCAAGGAAAGACATCAAATGAGCACATTTTCAGCAACAGGGCAGCTGTGTGTTGTTTTATAGCCAGAGCAAGGACAAGAGGGGAGGCAGCACAGTGTGGATGGCAGGCAGTGTAGAAATCCTGCGGGCAGGATATAGCCTTCTTTTACTTGGGCACAGCCCACTGCCAGATGGACAGAGGTATCTGCAGTCAGGCCTGGAGGTGGTGTTTCCTCTGCATTGCCAACAAAGGGTTGATTTAGCCTTGAGTCAGGAGGATTTGTGTCTGATCACATGTTGCACTGTTTGATTGCAACTCCAAGCCACAGCACCCTGCACAAAACATCTGGACCTTATCTTTACACAGCTGTTGGATTACATGTTTCACTGGGAGTAAAGACTTACTTAAATAATGTTCCTCTTACTGGAAGCCTGTGTAAGGGTAGACTCAGCCTACCCCTGATCAAACCATGAGGTTTGAAACCACAGCTATTCCAGAAAGGATGATGAATCTCAAAGGACACAGAGTTTTACTCCTAAGGTCTTCACACAAGGAGAAAAAGAGGTTTGCCTAGGTACATGAGCCAGAGAGAAGGATATAACTGAAGAGAAAAAAAACTCCATCTCCACACTTCACTGGGATAATATAAATCTGTCCCAAGAGCACAAACACACACAGGTTATGAAGAAATTAATTGTCTTTCCCCAAGATAGGCACTCACTTTGCAATGTCTGGTGTATTTACTATGTGCGGAAAAGGGACTGTTAAGAGCAGTGACAAGCTGCTGTTGAGCAGTTGCTCTTCACTCCTCTGGAACCAGATTAGTATCTTCAACTTTGTTTTGTAAATCAAAATCATTCAGGCATAGCCTGACTGCCTTTGCCCTTGTGTCACAGCACTCATCCAGCCAAACCTCCAGCCTCCTTCAGGATGATGGAGATGGGAGGTGCCAAGGCATAAGCAGTAGGGACTGCTGATGAGACATGCTTGAAAACCTTAAAAAGAAACCTTTGTATCCAGGCAAACCTATTTACAATGATAAAGGTGCTTTTTTGCTACTCAAGGTAGGTTTATGTTAAACATTTACATAGCCAGATGCTGTAAATACAGATCAATATATGAGTGCTCTTCTAAATCAAAATAAACCATTGCAGATATTCTGCTGGGAAACCTAGAGTATTTTTTTCAAGATCCCTAAACCCAAGAAATTCCTACCTGCCTCATTTAACAGGTAATGTATATTTGGTTTTGCTCTTGACAGGGAGTGGTACTCAATCAGAAGGGAGTTAGGACTCTGGTGCAGGACTGTCCTGTGCTGCCTCTCCTCTTGTCCTTGCTTTGGCTATAAAGCTACACACAGCTGCTCTGCTGCTGAAAATGTGCTAATTTGGTGCCCTTCCTTGTTTTATTGCTGTGCTGATAACAGCCTTTTGCTGTGACACTAGAGATACCTTGATCTGTAAAGAGGGGACTGCTCATTTGAGGTTTTTAATTGTTCTGGCCAGGCTGAACCACCAAACTTGTTATAAAGCTTTTATGGAGAACATCACCAACAACATTAGCATATTCATTACCCCTGGGTGAATTCCTAAAACGTTAGCTCATCACATACTGCTAATTAAAGAGGGCACAGCTATGAAACCCGGCAGAGGCTGACAAATCAATCAGCTGTCAATACTTTTTTTGATACTGAGCTGAAAGGATGTTGTACCCTGACTCGCCAACACATAGTGGCTTGCCACAAAGAGCTTGGCATCCTCAGAATTATTTCCACTTTGCCCAAGTAGAGATGGACTTCTGCCTATCACTATATACTCTCACATCACTCTTGTCGCTCTTTCCAAGAACGGTTTGATCTAGAACCATAGGGGTAGGGAAACCCATTTGGTCATCTTGGTTGGGTGCTCATTAGACCATTAGCACTTGCAGACAGGCCGATCTTGGATTTGATTCTGTGTCAGGTTGTATCCCAAGTACACTGATCCGCAACTCTAAAGTAATACTCACTGTTGGGGTGGGTTAGTACTTCACACTCACATTTCACCTTCAAATGCTTTACCAACAAACTTAGGAGAGGAGCTACTCTGCCACAGCCAGGCTGCAGCCAGCTGGCACTGCTGAACCTCCTTTCTACTTTCACATGGAAGATGTGCCTCAGGGTCTGTCTGGAAGGACCAGGCAGAACTACTGGTGGTCTACGGGAGTCTGTGCTTCAGAAGAGGTATTTCCTCAGCCTGTAACCTGCATGTCTGTAAGGAATGTTTCTGGATCTGCTCTGGTCAGAAGGCTGATACTGCACCAGAAGGGAGGTTCAAGCTCAGGTAGGGTGCTTGAATTCAAAGCACACATGTAGCATCATGTTCAGGAGCTCCTGGCTCTTGCATTTGTAAGTAATAGGTGCAGAAAATCCACAGCTGCTTCTGATCTGATTTATTTGTAATGACAGATTAGGGTGAGTATATCTCCCTAAGATTTGCTGGTTTACTACTCTAGGTACCCACCTAACTTACTAAACCAGTAAACTTTGTGAAGAAAACAAGCAACATGCTTAGACTCCTTTCTGTAACGTACATTGCAGGAGATGGGAAATCAAATTAGCAGCCCCATGTTGCGGCAGCTTGGGCTGCAGACAGTCTCACTCTAAACCTCAGAGCCTGATTAATCACATTGCCGAGGCAGCTGTATGTTAGAAACTCCCCAGAACTTCCTTTGTATCAATGTGCAAAAGATGGACCAATCAGAGAGAAAAATACTATTCATGGGAGCCACGAAAGAAGAGAAAGTACTCATGAGAAGAGAAGAGAGTGTTGCTAGAATGCCTGCAACCTGAAGAACACAATGAGCCCTGTGGTTTCCTGATCTTGGCCAAATGTAATTTTCATAGAATCGTTCGAGCACTGCAGTTAGAAAAGACCTGCCAGATCATTGAGTCCAACCATCAATCTCACACCACCAAATCCAGCACTAAAACATGTCCCCACCTCTGCGTACCTCCAGGGATGGTGACTCCAGCCAGCTCCAATGCTGGACAACATTTTCAGTGAAGAAGTTTTCTCTAACATCCAACCTAAACTTCCCCTGGCACAACTTGAGGCCATTTCTTTTCATTTAATTACTGTTACTTGGAAAAACAGACTGAAACTCATGTCACAACCTCCTTTCAGGTAGTTGCAAAAAGCAATAAGGTCTCCCCTCAGCCTCCTTTCCTTCAGTCTAAATAAACTCTGTTCCCTTCACCACTCCTTGCAAGACTTGTTCTCTAGACCTTTCACCAGCTTCATTGTCCTTCTTCCTGTGACACCTTTCAGCACATCAATGTCCTTCTTGTCAGGCCCAAAACTGAACCCAGTACTTGAGATGTGGCCTCACCAATGCTGGACACAGCAGGATGATCACTTCCCTGCTGCTGGCCATGAGATTTCCGATACAAGCCACGATGCTGTTCGCCACCTGAGCACACTGCCAGCTGCTTTCAGGCAGCTGTTGACAGTCAACACTGACTGGGCCTGATTTCTTTGTTGTCCTGTGCAGGCCATATGATGATCAGCTCCATAACCTTCCCCAGCACGAGGACAGACTAAGAGGTCTGTATGTCCACCGGATCCTCCTTCTGGCCCTTCTTACAGCTGGTTATCAACTTTGCCAGCCTCCAGTTAACTGGGATCTCCCTGGCCAACCAGAACTGCTGAAAAATGGTGGAAAGATCTCCCTCAGTACCCTTGAGTGGATTCCATCTGGCTCCATAGATTACTGTATGTTTAAGCGGTGTAGTAGGTCACTGACTATTTTCCCTTGGATTATGTGGCTTCATTCTGCTTCCCATCCTGTTGTTCCACCTCAGAGGACTGGACACTCAGAGAACATCTGGTCTTACCATGAGAGAGGGGAGCAAAAAGGACACCAGGTGTTCCTGTATTTGTCACTGTGTTTCCACCCAAGTCCAGATTATTCTTACTTTCCCTTTCTTTACTCCAGGTAACATGAAGGCTGTAATTAGACTTGCTGGGAAGGAGCTCTAGTGTACTCTGATGAGAAGGGCTGTAGAAGTCCAAGGCACTGTCAGACTGGGAATTATTGAAATCATGGGGAATTAACAAAAGAAGATAAAGCTATTAAACAGTCTGTAACACAGTTGATCTACAGGAAATGCTGAGAGATAGGTATGAATGAGTATTTAAGGGTCAAAAAATGTATGCGCAGTACTTAATTTCTTTAGACTCCTACTTTCTAAAGAATCTTTTGACCCTTAAATAAAAAAATAGTGCATCCAGAGAAAGCAGAGCTCCTTTTTCTTAGAAATAAAATCACAGTTGCTGGACACAGCAGGATAAAATGCTGATGATGGGGAAAAATTCCCCCACAATGATGGGGAAAAATCTCCCATAGGCATTGAAAATATGGTTTAAGAATCCTGTATTTTTGATAAAGATGCAATAATCTTTGCAAATTCATGTCAGCACTACATATTTGATGGAACAGTCTCATATCATGAGTGTATTGCTTCGGAGCGTACCTTTGCTCTGCCACAGTGTAAGAAATACTGGTTCCATTGGTCAAATACAGCTGTTTTGGTGAGAGCAATGTTAAAAACAGACATGCACACACACAGCTGACATAAAATTTCAGTAGGCTGGCATACACAGCTCTACACAAAGAACAGAGTTGAGTGTGAAATTATAACTGAGCTAATCTACCAAATAATAATCATCTTCTAAATCACCACAACAACATTGTAGGTCCCAATTCCCTTATAAGATCCTTCCCAGTGGATAAAACATGCAGAACAAATGAAACGAGCAAAACCCCCCTGGCTTCATTACTGCTGCACCTGCTAAAGCAAACACAGGCCAATTTGAAAAATCATGTCTGCTACAGTACTTGCTTACTTTAAATTGATGTTAATTTCCAGGTCTTATTTTGGCTGCACCCGGTATTGTGCTGACACCACACAATTATACCATTCCTACCTGAGCATTACAGTGTGAAATGATGTAGAGGGCACTTATTAACACTTTCTGGGCAAGAAAAGTGCAGTTCCTCATATTAGCTGTTTATCTGGGTGCGACCTTCTATTGGGTACTTAGCCTCAAAGCTGGCTGAATGCCTCTATCAAATTTCACAGTACCTTTTTATATAAAGACAATAAACCCAAACGAATATAGCTCTTCTCACGTATTCAGCTGGTTTTAAGATCATAGCCAAAGGACATGTTTTCAGTGAAAGCTGTGTGCAATTCTGCTGAAACTCATAAAGCGCTCCAGCTTTAACTGTTCTGCTAGAGTACCCTTATTTAGCTGCTACAAAAGCATAAGATCAAGGCACTTACTGGGAAGCAAAGTTTCTACCTGGCTCTGTTCAGCTATAGGGAGCCCTTGGCTCAGCAGGGCTAAATTGCTCTCTCTGCATGACAGCCCCTCTCTGCCTCCTGATGCTGACATTGCTGCTGCAGTTTTGCTGCTGCTCCTCCTTCCTCCCTACTGCATGCAGAAGAAGCAGTAACAGAAGAGATGTACGACTGTGAATGCCTCTAATCCAGCTTGTAAAAGACAGGAGCAACCAAGATCCCATTAAACAGGTCACAGACTACAAGTCCTGGAGCCCACTTTCTTGTCTGTATGTAAAGTTACGAAGCAAGTAACAAGCCACTAGTTGCCCTGGTGTCATGGGAAGTTTAGTTTAGCTTTTCTAAACTGCCTGCTCAAGACACCAAAGAGGATGGGTTAATTGTGGTCACATAGCTAACACACTAATAACTAGTATTTGGTTATTACTAACTCTAATAACCAAACTAACTGTACCTTTAGTTCTCTGGAGGTCCTGTACAAGGCTGCCAACACTATACTTGCTGTCTGCACCCTGGCTTAGCCATAATCCCTGAGCAAGCAGGCTATATATAGGGACAGCTCCTCTACCTCTGGCAAACATGAGGTGATCCTATTCCTTGTTTGTTCACACCCGATGCACTCTGTTGTTCTGCCTGCTCTCACCACCTGACCTTGGAGGAAAAGCAACCAGCATTTTGCCCTCCATGATCTGAAGACATTTCTGAAGGCAGTGGAATAGGTCTTTCTGCAACCCTCAGTCTCAGAACAGGGATGTACTGTTTGAAAAACAGTCCAGTCCTTGGAGCAGATCTGTTCAGGAACCACAGACAGAGGGAGAGTAGCCTTGGAATTTGCAGAATGAGGGGATGTTTTAATACTAAATGAGAATATATTTAGAGCTAGTTTTAGAAAGGGTGAAGGAATCTGATGACAAAGAGGTAGAACTGACACAAAGAGAGAGAAGGCTACAGCTAATATATTCATAGTGCAAGCCTGAACTGTCTCTCCCCTGGGACAAACTGAACATGAAGCTACCCAAAGCAAGAGAAGAAAGTCAATTTGCATAGGAATAATGAGAAGACATAAACATGCAGTGATTTTCCTCCCATCTTTCAGGGCTCTGAATGAAGTGTGGTATGCTGCTGGTCACCAGTTTCAAGTTCCTCATAGAAGAAAATAGAGAAAGAAGGGGGAAAATGAGAACTATATCCAGAGAAAATTGGGAGTGGGGGGGTGGGATGTGTTATTTCCCCCTCTACAGCCCTCAGCTTGCAAATGAACCTCCTTCAGCAACATGTGCCCATTCCAGGCCTTGCTTTTGATCCAGGCTGGGAGCAGCTTGGCAGCAGGTCAAGCACACTCTCATTACTTGAGGGCTAAGCTGCTTTGCCATCTCTTCTAACTTTGTCCTCTGAAACAGAAGAGTTCCCCAACTCCCCACGTGCCACAGTGGCATGCAAGTCTGCTGCCTGGCACTGGGGAGAATCCGTAAAATTAGAATCCACACTCCATAACCACCATGGAACAGAGATGGCCTGGCTGTGTTAGTGACACTGCCAACGTCATGTTCAAGGAGAACAGTGGGATTATCAGCTCTGCAGCAAATAGCAAAACCTGTCACTAACAGAGAGGTGGGCACACTGTCTGCATAGCAATTGATGTGACAAGTCAAAGGATTTAGCATTTCCAGAGTGGTGCCCAGTAGAAGACAATGTGTCTGGCATCTGGTGGTGAGCTTGTCACTGCCTGTGGGCTTCCCACTTGCTCCCAATTTTTCCAAGGCAAGGACACATGAAAGACTCATGGAGAAGATGGCTGAGGACCACAATAACACTGCTGGAGAGACACATCCAAGATGAGAGTGACAGCTAAACACAGCATGTTGAATAGCTGAAGTTATGGTGCTGCAGTACTCCATAAACACATCAGCAAGAGCTCACCTCAATGCAGTGCCACCAAATAAAAGTGTCATCAAACCCAGGCTAAAAGCCTTTCTTTGTTGTGAAAGGGCCTTGTGCCTATAGGGTACTATTTAGACTTACTGCAAATTTCAATCCCAGCTTGTGCTGCAAGGTGTGGACATTTGTTGTGCCTGGGTAGTGCAGTGAGATCCTCCACTAGTCTGTACCTTGTGGCACCTTTTGCACACATGTACAATGGGCTCCTGCTGATCTGGCAGCATTTCACTCATCATCAGAGCCAGAAAGATAATGAAGGCTGTGAAGCATATTCCTGGTGAGGAAAGGCTGAGAGAGCTGGGTCTCTTGAGCTTGATAAAAAGGAGACTGAGGGGTGACCTCATTGATGTTGATCAATGTGGAAATGGCAGGTGTCAGGAGGAAGGAGCCAGGCTCTGCTCAGTGTCATCCAATGAGAGGACAAGAGGCAATAGGTGTCAGACGGAACAGGAGAGGTTCCACATCAAGATGAGAAGAAACTTCTTCATGGTGAGGGTGCCAGAGCACTGGAAAGGGCTGCCCAGGGAGGTTGTGGAGTCTCCTCTGGAGACATTCAAAACCCTCATGGACTGTTCCGGTGCAACTGGATCTGGGGGATCCTGGTCTGGCAGGGGGATTGAACTGGATGATCTTTTGAGATTCCTTTCCAATCCCTAACATTCTGTGATTCTGTGTTCATTTGCATGAGTACTGGGAACTACAGCAGAGACCAAGTCAAAGAAGAATCACTTTCTGTCTCACATGTGTTTCAATTTCCCTCAGGTCTTTCTTGTTCTCATCAACTAGCCTTTAGAATTCTAATTTCTGTTCCACTTTAAGGGAGCAAAATAAATACTTCATGGTTCATGATACTCTGTGTCCCTATTAGCTGTAATGAAATTAGAGTCTGAGTTTTTTTCTGTTTGGTAATTGTTGAAAGCTGACACTTCTAATAAATGGATGGACCAAAACAGAAGTCTGAGAGTAATTACTGCCATAATAGTATTTGTGATGCGCAGCAAAGACCTCAAGCTATAGCACATCCCTCCTGCTTTGCCTGCATGGCTACTCTCAGCCGTCCCAGGACTTTCTTCTCAGCATCAGGGCTGCCTGAATGCATATGTCTCATGTAGTCCAATTATTCCCTCCTGGACAGCCCTGTATACACTGTGTTCTCTCTGGAAAGAGGTTTCCTATTACCAGTGAGGGCCAGTGTGTAATGCACCTAATGTCCTGATAGTGCATATTCTCATTAGGCAAATCCCAAGGATATCTCAGAAGCTAATGAGAATGGATACAGATGCATTAACAAGGCCACTGATACGAATGTAGTCACAAATCACCTAATTAGGAGAGGGAAAAAAATCCACACAAGCTCTTCTCTAGATCTGTTTCACAAGTGATCCTTTACAACCAGCTGCCGGCAACAGCTTCTCTTCCCCCTACCTGTATGAATGGCTGCCAAAACACCTCTCTCAGCCCAATGAAAGAGGAAGCAACAGGAATTCCTGAATTCTGGATCCTGATCCAGTATTAACACTTCATCTGTGATTTGGCCTGCTTCTCCTCTGCCCTGAAGAGTGGCCCACATCCATCTCGTCCCTTTTCAAATCAGTCTCACTTTGCATTCCAGTCTACCAAAACAGAAGTCTCAGAGTGCAACACTTGCTGCAGTGGACACAAAACCCAGGGAAACTAAGCAAAACAGTGACTGGGTTTTAACCAGTTGGATAGATGAGCACTGGGGTCAGTGAAACTCACTTCCTACACCATTAGGAATTTCTGATTTTTCCAGGTTCTGTTTGCTTGGTCAGAACAGATACTGGTATTCCCAACTGGAAATCACACTTCAGTCTGCCGACATGAATGGGATGGAACGCAAACCTTAGACCTGAGTCTGTCATTGCACAAGAAAAGTAAAGCTGACAATTCAACCCAATTTCATCAAATCCTCTACATTTCCAACAAGTTACAAGAAATAATCTCTCAGGTGCATGTAAACAAATTAGTTTTGTTCACCCAGAGTTGTCAGCTTAGCTGAATCAGCACTTTTTCAGGAAAAGATGTGCCTTTGGGAACGTTCAACAAATGATGGAGATGCAAAATAGCAGTTTGCCTTGAGTCTGCAGCTCTACACTGAGAACTGCCTCGAGGTTAAGTAGGCAGGAGATTTATTGTACTGCACATAATGAGAATTTACCTGTAAATACAGGATCGTTTGGGTTGGAAAAGTACTTTAAGATCAAGTCCAGCTGCTAACCTACCTGTACCAACACCACCACTAAATCATGGCCTTAAGTTCTATATCTATGCAGCTTTTAAACATATCCAGGGATGGCAATTCAACCCCCATATATAAACAGCTCTAATCTTAATCTGTCAGGGGTTTTTTTCAGCCTGGAGAAGAGGAGGCTGAGAGGAGACCTCACTGCTCTCTACAACTGCCTGAAGGGAGGTTGAAGTAAGGCAGGGGTTGGCTTCTTCTCCCTAGTGACTAGCAATAGGACAAGAAAAAAATGGGGTCAGATTGTGCCAGGGGAGGTTCAGGTTGGATCTTAGGAAAAACATCTTCTCAGAAAGAGTGGGGAGGCCTTGGAACAGGCTGCCCAGGGAGGCACCGTCCCTTGAAGGGTTCAACAAATGGGCAGACAGGGTGTTTCAGGAGATTGTTTAGTGGTCGGGGGTTGTAGGGTGGATGGTTGTCTTTGAGGATCTTGAAGANTGGAACAGGCTGCCCAGGGAGGCACTGTCCCTTGAAGGGTTCAACAAATGTGCAGACAGGGTGTTTCAGGAGATTGTTTAGTGGTCGGGGGTTGTAGGGTGGATGGCTGGACTTGAGGATCTTGAAGGTCTTTTCCAGCCTTGATGATTCTATCATTCTATAACACAAAGAAATTGCAAAGAAGTAGTGCTAGAGTGTACATGTAGGTACAATAATACACATACAGACATAGAATAATGTCACCACTGAGCACACGCATTTCTAATAGTCATAGAAATATATGCCTGGTTTTCACAGCCTTATGCATGTTATATTGAAATGTTTATATAAAAAGATTATATATATGTGTTTACTCTTTGTGGCAGGGCATGATCCGTTGAAATCAGTGGTACTATACAGGAATAGGGCCTTAATATAGAAACTGATCTTCCTTTCCATTATCATTCACTAAGTACTGCTCACTGTTGCTCAATACAGCAAACTTCCCTGCCTTCTCCCATCCAGTGAGGCAACTTCATTCTCACTTGGTACTTCCAAGGACACTCTCTCTCTGAACAAATGATACCAATGCTATCTTTATCCAGCTGCAACAGAAATCATCTTGTCCCTCCTGATCACTGTGCAAAGGTGTGTGTACCAGTAAATAACAACACTGTTCGTTCAGACAGTGTTCTGCTCGGGATTGCTTTCCAATCCAGCAGAATAATAACAACATCAAACAACCCCTGCCAGCTGCGGTATAAACACTGAAAACCACACCTGACTACCTGAATATGAAAAGAAACCAAGGTAGGGGATAAACATGGAAAATATATTCATAGATTCATAGAATGTTTTGGGTTGGAAGGAACCTTAAAGATCACCTAGTTCCAACCCCCCACTACACCAGGCTGCTCAAGGCCCCATCCAATCTGGCCTTGAACACTTCCTGGCAGAGGTCATCCACAACCTCCCTGAGCAACCTGTTCCAGTGTCTCAGCACCCTCATTGTGAGGAATTTCCTCCTGACTTCCAGTCTAAACCTCCCCTCTTCCAGCTTAAAACCATTACCCCTGTTCCTACTACTATAAGCCCTTGCAAACAGCCCCTGGCAGATGACAGCCAAGGGCCAATACATGTGCTCAGAGCTGCTCAGTAAGTGAACTCAGGTCTGACCTTGCTAGCTGAAACACAGTTTTAAGGCAATAGGATAGGGAAGTTAAAAGGTAGCAAGAGCCAATTCAATGGCAGCAGCACCTCAGAGCCAAAGTCCCAACTGTAATAGAAATAAGCCATTAGTCTAAGAAGAATACAGGATGGTTCCTTCCATTTTCAAAGCTTTCCATGCCTTTTGGATGTGCCACACATCTTAACTTCCAAGTACATTGTTTATTCAGAAACACTGTACAACAAAAGATTACCTTTAGGAAAACCATGTTTGTGCTGCTCAGAACTGCAGTGGCTTGGCAGAATCACAGCAGTCAAAAGTCTCTGCTGCATCCAATGGCTCGATGATTAATGTTGCAGCCAGCCCAAGACCTTGAGTGATTCCCATCTAAACGTACAGGAGCAAGGACAATGAAATGATGGAACAGCAGCCTGAGAATTAATAAAATGTAACTAACAAGCCACAGAAAAAGCTTGAGTGTTTCTAGGTGCTAGTCTTGAATGCCCCTCTCCCTACCCACACTGACATCAAAAGATAACACAAGATTTTAATGCTGTAAAAACACGCTCCCAACCTGTTGCCCAGCTTTTCCAGTCCCCTCCCAGCCTCAGCAGCATCTGCTGCTTTAGGGAGCAGAGAAGGGAGGACAAACTTGATGGAGAGAGCAGCTTGCAGGGACCTTCTTTTAACAGGGAGTATGTCAGCTGCAACTTGCTTGTCAGACTCTAGACACCAGGCATATGCATAAATAACTCTGCATGTAATCACTGCTTGTTAAAATTAAGAGATCAAATAAAGTAGGGAGTTCATCGGTGCAGAATAAGACAAAGAGTGAACGATCATGCTGACAGCCATAGGTCTGTAGAAACTTCAGGAACTGTTGCTCTGAGTTACTTGCAGAGGCTTGCACCCACGTCCCTTCATTGCTGCTGTGCAGCTCCCAGCTCAGTTCATTTCAGGCTGCCCCATTTATTCTCTGTAGTTTTTAAGAAAACTGAGAGTATTTGAAGGATCATAGAATCACAGAATCATTGGGGATTGGAAGGGACCTCAAAAGGCCATCTAGTCCAATCCCCCTGCCACAGCAGGATGAGGTTCCTTCTGATTTTGTTAACAACAGGAGAGGCCAAACACTATCTCTTGGGGTTTAGAAAAAACCCACCTTGGCTTATTGGACAATTCAGATTGTGTTCTACACGTTCTTTCCTCATGTCTCCCATATAAATGTGCCTTGGTGCTTTCTGTAAGGGCTCTGCATTCATAGGGTTGTTTGCCTGCTTTTGAAATACAGGTGTGTATTCCAAAGAAAAAGTCTCCAGTGTTGTCTTTGTTCTTTGCTTTTTCAGTGTAGGTATTCTAAAGAACACTACCTATAGCGCTGGAATAGATGACAACTCTTAAGGCCTCTCTCTTACAGCTGGCATGCAATAGAAATGGGATGTTCTGATTTCATCTATTTCCTCCATTTTTTTCAAGCAGAAAATGCTAATACTAAAAAGTTGTCTCTAGAACATAGGCTCTTCCAATGTACTGCTTTCTCTCTTCTTAAACTAGAGTGGTGACTAGATGAGACCTGTCAGACAGGTGAGACCACTGAATTATTTTAACACATGGTTTACAGTCTGAAGGAAAAGAGATGATTTGCTCCTGGCTCTGAAGGACATTAAGACACCCCTCACCATCAGGAACAAATTCAGACTGTACATTCAAACTCACCTGGAGTCCTGCATCCAGCTCTGGAGCCCTCAGGACAGGAAGGACAGAGACCTGATGGAGTGGGTCCAGAGGAAGCCATGAAAATGGTCAGAGGGCTGAAGCCCCTCTGCTATGAGGACAGGATAAGGGAGCTGGGGTTGTTCAGCCTGGAGAAGGCTTTGGGGGGAACTGAGAGTGACCTTCCAGTCCTTGAAGGAGCTATAAGAAGGCTGCAGAGGGACTGTTTATGAAGGCCTGGAGTGATAGGACAAGAGGTAGTGGTTTTACATGAGAGAAGGGCAGATTGAAATGGGCTGTTAGGAAGAAGTTCTTGAGCAGGAGGGGGATGAAACACTGCAACAGGTTGTCCAGGGAGGAAGTTGAGGCCCCATCGCTGGTTATCTTCAAGGTGAGGCTGGACCACACTCTGGGCAACCTGTTCTAGTTGAGGATGTCCCTGCTCCCTGCAGGGGGATTGGACTAGATGCCCTTTGGAGGTCCCTTCCAACTCAGACCATTCTAGGATTCTATGATCAACCTCAAGGCTGAAAAAATCTGGTTAAGAAAAGGATGTCATTTTCTTCCCATGTGAACAATGCGCTGTTCTTCAAACTGAATCACATTCATTGTCACAGATGGGTCAATATTTTATCTTGATTTGCCATCCCCGAATGAAATGGCATAAAATAGAAAAAGCTCTAATTGTGGTGCTTTCTGCATGAAGCCACAATGGCTGCATGTCACCTTGATAAGCAGCTTAGCCGGTACAAGAAAGCGGCGCTCACAAATTAATGTAAATTACGTGAAAGCACCAAGGAGTGGAACACAGGGCTATTATTCACTGAAAGCAGTGACTCACAGCATTGCCGCTGGAGTAGAGCGCAGAGCTGTGCTCCTCAAAATCCCCGCTTTGGTTTCATTTCACAAAATGTTGTAATTCCATTTTATAATGAAAGTGGCTTTGGCATTCAATTCATTGCTGCTGCTGTATTAAAAATGTATCAAATACAATTTCAATTAAAATTTTATTCGCTTCTGCTCCCCATGGCCTCTCTTTTCAGGAGGGAGCTTTGCTCAGGCACTGTGAGTGACAGCAGTGTCCTGCAGGCACTGTCCATCGAGGCTGTGGGAGCATGTTGCCACGTGAAGGTAGAACTTTTCCTACCACAAGCTCCAGAAAGAGCCCCGCATCCATTTTATAACTCTGTGGCAATACACAACCATCAACCTGATGTCTGGCCCAGAGGGTACAGTTGATCGTGGGCTCCCTGCTCTGGGAAAAACAAAAAATCCTAGAATGGCTGGGCTTTGAAGGGACCTCCAGAGGCCATCTAGTCCAATCCCCCTGCAGGGAGCAGGGACATCAACTAGAACAGGTTGTGCAGGCTCACCTTGAATAGCTCCAGGGATGGGGACTGAACTCCCTTCCTGGACAATCTGTTCCAGTGTTCAACCCCACCCCTTCTGCTCAAGAACTTCTTGTGAAACCACTGCCCCTCTCCTGTCACTCCAGGCCTTTGTAAACAGTCCCTCTGCAGCCTTCTTGTAGCCCCCTTTAGGGACTGGAGGGACACTATCAGGTCGCCCTGAAGCCTTCTCCAAGCTGAACAACCCCAGCTCCCTCATCCTGTCCTTGTAGCAGAGGGGCTCCAGCCCTCTGATCATTTTCATGGCCTCCTCTGGACCAGCTCCATCAGGTCCTTGTCCTTCCTGTCCTGAGGGCTCCAGAGCTGGATGTAGGACCTCAGGTGAGATCTCACAGGGGCAGAGGAGAGGGACAGAATACCCTCTCTCAATCTGCTGGCCATACTTCTTGTGATGTAGCCCAGGATGTGATTGGCCTTCTGTGCTGCAAGAGCACACTGTCTGCCCATGTCCAGCTTCTTGTCAACCAGCACTCCCAAGTCCTGTTCCTCAGGGCTGTTTTCTATCAAGCCCTTCCCTAGTCTGGATTGATAGGGAGGATCTTTCCAATCCATGTGGATTGTCACCAGCCCATGAAGCATCTTACAGGCCTTTTGGGCTAGCTTCTTTCACACCAGTATCTGGGAGAGTTTTGTATGCAGAGGAGCATTGCAGAGAGCTTTGTCCCCTGAGCACCAAGCTCACCATTTGTACCATACACGCTAAGTATTGAAAAGGCTCTTCCAATCACCAGACCTCCACAGACAGCTGGTCTCCTCATCCAGTGACCTACATGAACGAAGGCGACTTGTGCCTGACCTTATACTAATCCCACCTGGTACCTTTTCTTCCCCTAGTTTCACTTTGGCTTTTTTTCTTGAATTCCAAAAGCGGGTAGAAAATGCTCTGATCCTATTTGTCGTGCTTTCCAAACACTTCACCGTTCACGTTCCATTGCCACTCATTAAAATAGAAATACAAAATAGAAATACCTTGGAGTTTCACAAACGTTCCCAGCACTCAGAAGCTAAAAGCAGTTCTCTACCTTCTTCTTAGAAATTGGCCAACAGCCGGAAAGTCACTGCCTTTGTTTTCCAACTGAAGGCAGAATTTCGCAGTGAATGAGACAGTGTATATTACGGCTCATTTGTCAAAATCCTACATGAAAAGTTCTCAATCAGCATGTCCCAGTGAAAAACTCAATTCTATCCAAACATTTCTCCTCTGTCCTCAATAAGAAGCTCCTCATTCCAAATACACCTCTTTTTACTCAGCTCCAAGGTATCCATGAGCCTCTTTGTGGAGTGACTGTATTTCAACCCCAAACTTTATCAATTTATTTTTGACTTTATATGATTCAGACATGAAGAAGCATTTTGTAGCACAGTCTGTAAGAAGATTTCACAAAATAAAATCTGAAGAGCATTCTTGGGAAACAAAATAAAAAGTATTCAAGGATGGTATGGTCTCTATTTAAGTTATTTGCCATTTTTAAAATGCTTTTTCCTCTGCGGCAAAAACTTCACCCACTCTTGTATTCCAGCCCACGGCCACTGTGAATAGTTGGGAGCACCCACACACACGTTCAACTTCCACAGGTCTAATCACAGAGGCCTTTTCACAGAGTGATTTTCAGATCAACCTAGATAGAAAAAAAAACTAAAAAGAAAGAAAAAAAGAATCACAATCGATTCAAAGTCCTGAAAATTTCCAGGTGATTCTACAGCAGTTGAGTCAGACTAAGCCATGACTTGATGAGCACTGTCACAGGGATGTGATGTAGTGCCTACTGCCTTGGCATCAGCTGCCGGGGCTTTCCAGCCCTTGATCTTTGTGCACAAATCTCCCTGTGATACTGCTGTGAGCAGCTGACACCAACGAATCTGGCTTGTTTTTTTCATTTTTATACCCTAAACTGTCTTATGTTTTTAACCAATGAATTTAATTACAGGCAAATCAGCTGAGAAAGTAACTGCAATCACTTTCTTGCACAGTGGGAGGAGAAATTAAAGATACGATCGTTTTTCTCCTATCTGTCTTTTTAATGACCGTAAAAAAAAGCCTCTGAAATTAGTCGAATGAATCTTGGCACTTCTTTCTTGGCTGAGATCATAATTTCATGGTTAATTATTCTGTATCTAACTTCTCCCTGGTTGCGGCTTCCATGAACTTTTATTACTTTAGCAATATCCCTGGTTATCAAAAGCCTCAGTTTCTGTTTACCAGGGCAGCAATACCCACACTCAGGGCAACGGTTCAGCTTGACTTTGGACTCTATAAGCTCGGCTTTTCTTTTATGTGTGTGAGATAGCAGGTGGAGTCATGTATTTGTTCTAGCTGCATTATAGCTGTGGAGCAGCATTTGCACAGGAACAAATGAACTGTTGTTTCTCTTAAGGGCACAGTTAACTTAAAATGAAAATCTGAGGATCAGCTTTGGGAAGCGTTTGTCCCTTCTTTGTCTGTCGTGGTGCCTGCTGGGCTTCACCAGTCCTTAAAATAAGCTTTTCTGCTCTCCTACAGGGAGATGCAAATTGGAAACTCTGAATAAAACATAAAGAAATATTATAGACATGAATATAATAATGGTAATCTCATTAAATAGTTAATTAAAAATACGGATAGTGGGCTTTTTCCCCTTTAATGCCTTTTGGTTAGATGTCCTCTACAGTAGTAACTGGACTTCCAGTTACTGATTTCCTGTTGTGTGTCTCTAAAATATCACATACAGAAACTCACCGTTTCATAGGAGAACTGGTGTCAAAACATACTGCACACAGCAGCTAACCATACAAATTCTCTCTACCCCAATATGATTTAGCTTTTGAATTCAAGTGCAGTGAACACAAAATAAAAACCACAAAGAAGTCCAGTTGTTCTCCCCTTGTCTCAAGATAGAGTGGTTCTTCCCGTGCGATTGCTGGTTATGTTGATAGGCCACAATTAATGGGAAAGAAATACTTCTCGGTGTGAAGACAGTACTGCTAAGTAGCTGGGACAAAATCTTGTGCTTAAGTGTCTCTCAAGAGTTGGATTTGTGGCTCGTGAATGAACATGGGTCTGGGCTGTGTGGCCCCGAGCACTCCTTGACCTTTCCTGCAGCTGCTGTCCTGCAGCATTGCTGCATTTACAATGAGAACGAGTAAGTTCTCACAGGCTTAAGTTTCCCCATACTGTAGAAGCAGTATCTGGCTCCCATTTTCACCTGACTTCAGAGAAAACTGAGAGCCCTCCACGCAATCTAGTTCAGGCTTTTAAGAGCCTTCCTCATGACTTCCAAGAGAACATGTTTAGAAACAGCTGGCACTCGGTGTCCCTGCCCCATAAGCGCTCCTGCACGCATCTGTGTAAGAGCTCCCTGGTTGCTTGTCAGGCAGCAGCAGAGACTGCTTTGACTACATTTATTCATGACAATTCCCTCAGATGGAAACACTTTACAGTAAAGTTATCCATGCTCAGGGTGAGATTTCTGAGCACAACCAATGCAGCTGATGGACATTGCTTGAGCCACCAAGTGTGAGTCTGACACTGTAGCAGGGCAGAGAACTGAACCTGCGAATTTTCGCTTTAGGTGAGTTTGCTAATCACTAGGTACTTGGCTGTGCTGGGCTAAGAAATATCCTCACTGTTTGTTTCTAGGCAGGCAGAATAGGAAAAGTGATTGTTAGATGATCTCCTTAAGGAAGAGACTGCATTGGTAATGTGACTGTGGTGATAGAACAAGGACAGTACAGGCTTCGGAGCACTGACCTTCTGGGCAGCACAAGAATTATGACTCCCAGTAGCCTAAACAGACGTGCTGAGATGCATTGATGTTGCCTGAGGATGCACCTTCTTACCATGTACCACCACAGCATCCTCTGAACAAGCTTTTCTTTCTCCCTATGTGAAATACTAGCTTTTTGAAAGGTAATATGGTAGAAACTACTTCATAATCCTATGCATCTCCAGGGTACAAATGGCCCTCAGCAACTCAGTGCTCCACACTGAAAAGCAAACAGACTCCAAGAAGAAAGATCCACAATAAAGTAGCCATAAAAGAGCACAGTGGAAATTCAAGATTTCTAACTAATGAAAAGAGAAAGTTCTGGACTGGAGCAGCTCTGCAGAGAAATCAAAAATAGCAAAATAAATCAAACAAAAAAATCCAAACCCAATCCAGCCCAACAAAATAATTTCTATGCTGTTGAGTTTCATAAAGTTAACAAACTGCAGACCTTACTACCACAGACCTTGCAATTCTGTGGGGAATATTGACATATTTTGGCCTGTCAGCTTTACCATCCTCAGAAACCAGCAAACTCCTAGTAATTTCTCAGTGTTACTCAATCTTCTTCCCATTCCCTTTCTTCTCTTTGGCACAGGCAATGAAAGTGGCTGTGTGGATCTTGTGAGCTTCAGGTACAGGGATAGTGCTAAAAGTTAAGGTAACAGAGAGAATGTAGTTCTTCAAAAAGCTGAAAAGAAAAATGACTCCTAGGAAGGGGAGGGTGAGTATTCAAAAATACAACTGAAGCATTTCTTTATGCAAAACTTATGCTGGAAATGGATTCATTTCTGGCCACTTTCTTCTCCTCCCAGACGCATCTTGTTGGGGGCCCTATCAAAAATGATGGAGAAGAGTCGTCTGCACTGTTTTGTCACACAGTGAAATATTTGCACCGATGGAAGGCATTTCCCTGGGTATGTCTCTAGAGGAAAGCTTGCCAAGGCAGATGCAAAAGAGCAGTTCAGGGTTTGCAGTGCTTTTCTAACTGGAGAGTAACTTGGGAAATCCCTACGTGACCTGCCTGCACAGCGAGGCAGACAGATGCAAAAAAACCTTGTCATTGGGTCTATTCAGGCCCCTTGGGAGAGAGAAAAGAATAACGTGGCACAGAGCAATCTATAGGTTATTCTGTGTGTAAGACTTCTGTGCTCAGTGTTTGAGCACCACTAAGCTATATGGTGAGAGCATAACTGGTCAGTTTTCAGCATATCTGGGAGTGTGCTGGCTTGCTGAGTTGCACTGCATGGTCTTACAAATAGGAATTATGTTCTCACTCATTTAGTTTTCAGGGTCTTGGTTGTTGGGGCTTTTTCCCCCTGTCATGGACACGCAGCTGTACATACCATCACTGGGGGACAACCAAGGAATGTGACGTGAGGAAAACACAGCTGATGCCTTTTGGGTCTGTTCCCTTAGTCTGTCAAAGGAAAAACTCTCTCAGCCAAGAAAGGGAACTGGTAAATCTTTGAGCCTGCCTAATTCATTCAGCCCATCAAAAGGCGAGGAGATACACACACTGTCCCATTCATCCTGCTGTCTTTGCTGTACAGTAATATAAGAGAAGTATTCACCCTTTCAGGGGTTTTGAGGACATCCTTTCAGTTTGGACAGTGCCTCATTCACCTGCTCCTGAAGTGCATCATTACAGTAACATCAATCCAGCAGGCCATCAACCCCGCATACTCATGTCTAATCAAAACAGCAATGCTTGCATTGTATAGAAAGTAAAACCACTGGAAGCCTAAGGAGGGCAATAACTAAGTTTAGCTATCAGAGGGGAACTTAACCTAATTTAAAAGGGATGAAATTAGAACATTTGCCCTATTTTTCATGAATTTAGCATTATCTCAGGAATACTGATACAGGTTGAATGAACACAAGAGAGCAACTGACAGGCAGCATGGTCACTGGGCTGCACTACATAAAAATTTTCCTTCAGAAAGAAACCTAGATTGGTAAAGATGAGAAATAAGGGTAAAGAATCTGGCTCTCCAGCATGTTCAGGTGGAGATGAATAGCATCCTTCTCAGGAAAGAGCGAATGTCAGCATCCTGCCTTCTGTGGATTCCTTCTGCCTCTACTAGCCTATGCTGGATGTATATTGAAATAAACACAATACTGTTCATTATTCTAGGGGAGAGGGGTGCTCTTTGATGGTAAATTTGGGATGCAGGGAATTATTTATTTGCATTTTACTTTTTCTTGAAATGGAGCTAGGAAGAGCAAAGCATCGCTCCTTTTGTCACTAGCAAAGACACCGCTAGTTCCATCTATCGGTAGAGAAGCAAAGTCAGCTGTACTTACTGTCTGAAGAAAGGAATTCCAAGAATTTCTAGTGCCATCTATGAGTGAGTATGGAGAACTGTCAGTACTCCTAACCTTGTCTTACACACAAAAATACAACACAGAAGTGAGCGTTACTCATCTTTCCTTCTCTAAGTTCCAAGACCTTTGTGAATACAATTCCACTGCAGCTATTCAATCTGTGCACTTAGATCGAAGTCCACCTAGAGCTAGGAGGACTTTAAAACTCATCCTCACAGTACAAGGCACTGGCCCAAACAGCTGGCATTCAGTCTATCATCACAATACCCAATTCTTAAACCAAATCTCAGAGGAGGAGTCTCAGCTCAAGACTCTAAAACTTTCTACATTACAGTGATCCAGGGTCAAACTTTGCACTTAATGCAGAACACACTGAAGAGGAGCCTAAGCCTTCCCAGCACCCTGCTACAGTCCAGGTTCTCAGAAACACTTCCCAATGCAAAAGAGCTGAAATGTAAGAGCAGCTACAACACCCGGCTGCTATCCTCCACTCACCTCTAAAAATATGAGCACAATCCATCTGGAATTCCCCTCTGGATCTTTCTGGGAAGCAATTTAAAACCTCAGAATGATAATTATCTTTTTCTGATACAGTCTAGGTTGAATTTTAAAAGCTATTGAAAACACATCATTAGAGACTCTCAGAAGAAGGGATGTGGGAAATCATACACTTTCAGATTTCCTTTGTGAAGGTTCCCAAACGCACTGATTCAAACGTGCACAACTCATCCTCGAGAGAGGTCTTTCTTTTTTATTTCTCCCCACCCAATTTTTCTCTCCAAAGAGCCAAGAACTTGCAACCCAGAAAAATAGAGACTGGTTATATTGAATTTCTTTAGAGAAATACATAAAAGACTACAATATATATTGAAAAACAAATTATTTTCCAACAGGGAGAGCGTTAGGATTTCATATTAAGGCAACATTCATTAGCTAGAATTGCATCAACACAGATTTGAGACAGAAAATATTGGGCAAGTGAAACATCAAGAAAATATTTCCTGGTTTTTCTCTTATTATTGTGAAAATAAAACCCAAAAATCCCACACCACCCAGAGATCAGGCAGCTGTTCAGTGCCCAGAGTTAAAAGCAAACCCCCAGCACTAAGGGGTGACAATGTCTGAGCTGATTGCACCAAAAGGGCTGCAGAGGGACAGCTGAGAGGATGATTTGCTGAGACCTTACCTGGAGTCCTGCATCCAGCGCTGCAGCCCTCAGTACAAGGAAGGACAGAGACCTGACAGATTGGGTCCAGAGGAGTCCAAGAAAATGATCAGAGGTCTGGAGGACAGATCATCTGTCCTCTCTATTAGGACAGACTGAGGGAGCTGGGGTTGTTCAGCTTGGAGAAGGCTTCAGGGCAACCTGATTGTGACCTTCCAGTCCCTGAAGGGGGCTACAAGAAGGCTTCAGCGGAACTGTTTACGAAGGCCTGGAGTGATAGGATGAGGGGCAGTGGTTTCACATTAGAGAAGGGCAGATTGAAATGGGCTGTTAGGAAGAAGGTCTTGAGCAGGTGGGGGGTTGACACTGGAAGAAGTTGCCCAGGGAGGGAGCTGAGGCCCCATCCCTGGAGCTATTCAAGATGAGGCTGGACAAGGCTCTGGGCAACCTGATCAAGTTGAGGATGTCCCGGCTCCCTGTAGGGGGCTTGGACAATGCAATCTGGGAGTGAAGAATCATAGAATCATTACATAGAAAGAGACTTTTAAGATCATCAAGTCCAGCCATTAACCAAACTGTACCCAGTCCACCACTAAACCCTGTCTCTGAGCTCCAGACCTCCATATCTTAAAACTCCCTCCCTGGGCAGCCTGTTCCAAGGCTGAGGACCCTTTTAAGGTAGAAGTTTTTCCTAATGTCCAACCTAAATTTCCCCTGGGGAAACTTGAGGCCGTTTCATCTTGTCCTGTCACTTGTTCTTTGTGAGAAGCGACCAACCCCCACCTCTCTACACCCTTCTTTCAGGCGGTTGCAGACAGCAGTAANCTTCCAGGCAGTTGCAGACAGCAGTAAGGTCACCTCAGCCTCTTTTTCTCCAGACTAACTGGCCCCAGTTCCCTCAGCTGCTCCTCAAAACATTTGTTCTCTGAACACTTCACCAACCCTCTTGCCCTCTTTGGACCGGCATCAACGCCTTAATGCTCTTCTTGCAGTGAGGTGCCCAAGGCTGAGCCCAGTACTCCGGATGCGGCCTCATCAGTGTCTGGCACAGGACAATCACTTCCTTATTCCTAGTGGCCACACTATGTCTGACACAAGCCAGGATGCTTTTGGCTTTCTAGCCACCTGAGCACCCTGTTGGCTCATATTTAGTCAGCTGCTGATCATCATCACAGGTCTCTTTCTATCAAGCAGCTTTCCAGCCACTATCATCCAAGCCTGTAGTGCTGCCCTGGGTTGTGTCCAGTAGGGTGGGATGCAGAATGTGGTCAGATCTGGGAGCAGTTCCTAGGCTGAGTGCAGTGCCACACAGGCATGTGTGTTATCCTGGATGTTAAAGATCTGTCTGGGAATAAGAGTGACCCCAGAGTACACAGCTGTCATGGCTCCCAAGCAGCAGAAGCCCTTACTAAACAGAGCATGTTAGATTAGCTCAGCTTTACAGTTTCATTTCTCTGCAGGGACTTTTTTGCAGCAGGAAACCCCCTGTGTGTGTTTTCAATGCAAGGGTTCACATACATATTGTCCTAAGTCAGATAAATCAAACCACCTGGGCCGACGATGATTCACACGTGAGTAGGCAGCACCTCAGTACACTATGGGGAGACGTCCACACTATGGGAGTGAAAACTGCGACATCTGCTCTGACTACAGAACTATTTTTAGCGTTAGGCCAAGGTTCAGAGAAAATCCTTGTGGATTATGACACAGTTTCTGTATTAAACAGTAAAGAAAGTGTATGATCTGCTGCTTTCGGTTGCTCTGAGCTTTTCTTCAGCTGGGGACTTGCATACTTGTGACATTGGATTCAAGATAAAAATACAGCTAAACACAGATTACCGACTCAGAGATGGCACCCAGAAAATGAGAGTCCCAGCAAATCCCATACATTTCTCATCATTGGGAGGCATCAGTTCAAAATGCGAGGGGAACAGAGTTACATCCAATGTATTTTCAACTAAATCTTCCCTTCTGAATATTTGCTCAGTTTTAAGAGGACATCTGATTTGTTGAAACATGAATGAACTAGGGAACATCTTCCACAATCATGCACAAAGAAGAGATAAAAATCTAACAATCGCAATGGGAGATTGAAATGAGAGGTTAGGAGAAAGTTCTTGAGCAAAAAAGGGGTTGAACACTGGAACATGTTGTCTAGGGAGGGAGTTGAGGCCCCATTCCTAGAGCTATTCAAGGGGAGGCTGGACAAGGCTTTGGACAACCTGATCCAGCTGAGGCTGTCCCTGCATCCTGCAGGGAGGTTGGACTGGATGACCTCTGGAGGTCCATTCCAGCCGGGGCCATTCTAGGATTTTATGGTTTCAGGACAATACCTTTCAGTTCAGAGAAAAGAGATGATAAACACATTAAAGAATGGATTTGGTTTTCAGTAGCAAAGTATCAGCAAATGACTAAAGGATGCCTGGAGCAGTAGAGTCCTGGAATGAGACCTTTCTTTAAAGCAGGTCTAACACAGTGAGTGAGAGCCTGTATCTTGTAGGGTTCAGGATACACCCTCTATGCTGTACTGTCCTGTTCTGATCTTTCATTTGTCCCTATGACCCTTCACCTTTCCACGATGTCCAGTGCCCATATTCCTAAATTTTCTCTAATGGACAAAATCCTCTCTTCAGCTGCATGTGTCCTGAGGCAAAAAGCTCTTCTAACAAATGGTTGTGCATCAGCAATTAAACTCCACCTGCAGCCAGGGCTTTACCCTGCACACAGATATTCCTGCGTGCCTCCCCTTCTAAGACACGTATTGCCAGACAGCAGAACCTTCCACTTCTGTACCCACAGTTTGTCTATGTTTGCATTCATCCGGAGTCTGTGTAGATACACGGTGACAAACAATGGCACAACTGCTTGAGAATTTATCCCAGGCTGTGTCACCACCGCTTCAGCACATTTCTAAGTGATAACTCTAAGTAAGTTTTAACTGAAGCCCTTTACGTGGCCTGTCTGCCCAAGGAATCAATTTTCTTTCTGTAAGATGCCACCATGAAAACAACAAGGTGTGATTCCACCAGCTGGAAAAGAAGGGGGGGATCTTGGCTTTTCTAGTATGCTTTGCTGGACTTAGCATTTTCTCTGTGTCTCGAGTCTCTGCAGTTTTGTTCAAGGGTTTTGATTTGTTTGTTTGCTTGCTTTGGTCTGTTGGGGTTTTTTTTTGCTTTAGGAGAAGCAGAAAGGATGCGCTTCAGAACGATGGTAAATTGGCCTGTGGTAATTTCATGGCTGTAGTTACACTGCTATTGATGTTTAAATTGCATCAATAAAACCAATGTTGATTAAATGAAACAAACAAAGAAAATATCATGAGCATATTTGAAAAAAGCCAGAAGAGATCTTCAGGAATACACTCCCATGCAGCCATGTGAACAATCCTGCGTGGGTACTGAGCCCAGAAGATGCCCTTTGGTTTTGCCCTTGAAAAGAGTGAGTCGAGGGAAGGAAATTTCAATTAAGTAGAAAGCAGAAGAACACGTTTCCAGAAAATACTTCTGGGAATTATGAGAATAGATCTTTTTTTTTCTCTTTTTTATTGCTAGACACCAGCTGCATTGATGTAGGCATACAGTAAAATCAACCAGAAACACAAACCTCTACTAAAACAACCCAGGAAGCCAGAACAAATCACCTGAACATGGTGCCAAAACCAAGGGCTTTAGGGAAAGGATCCGAAAGAGTGAAGCCAGTTTGGTTTGTCTTCCTCAATAAAATGCTTTCTTCAGCTTCTTTCCTATTTTCATCTAGCAGTGGTACAGGCTCGGGGAGCAGTGGCTGGAGAGCTGCCCCGCACAGAGAGACCTGGGGGTGTTGACTGACCACAGCTGAACATGAGCCAGCAGTGTGCACACGTGGCCAAGAAGGCCAAAGGCATCTTGGCCTGCATCAGCAATAGTGTGGCCAGCAGGACCAAGGAGGTGATCCTATACTCAGCCCTGGCAAGGCTGTGTTCAGTTCTGGTCAGTACAGTATAGGAAGGGCATTGAGGTGCTGGAGATGAGGTAGAGAAAGAAAACTGTGCTGGTTAGGGATCTGGAGAACGGGTCTGATAAGGAGATACAGAGGGAACTGGGGCTGTTCAGCCTGGAGGACACTGAGGGGAGACCTAACTATTTGAAGGGAGGTTGGAGTGAGGCAGGTGTCGGCCTCTTCTCCTTAGGGGCTAGTGATAGAACAAGAGGAAATGGGGTCAGGTTGTGCCAGGGGAAGTTCAGGATGGATCTTAGGAAAAATGTCTTTCCAGAAAGAGTGGGGAGGCCTTGGAACAGGCTGCCCAGGGAGAGGGTGGAGGTGCCATCCTGAAGGGGTTTAACAAATGGGCAGACAGGGTGTTTCAGGAGATGGGTTAGCAGTTGGGGGTTGTAGGGCAGATGGTTGGACTTGGTGATCTAGAAGGTCTTTTCCAACCCTGATGATTCTGTGATTTTTTAACATAAATTGTGAAAGCATGTCCACAAAAATTGAGTAAAGAGCCCAAAACTTCAGGAAGCAGCTTTCATACACAAAACCCTTCTGTGGACTCAAACCAGTGCACTGTTTTCTTTTTCATTTTAAAATGAAAAGGGTAACAAGAAGAAACTGCAAGACAATTGTTCTCCTCTTCAAGTTTTCAGTTTGGCTATAAATTCCACCCCCGCCCAGCTCCAGCCCCAAGCCAAGTTCCTTGCTCAGCTACATGTACAATCTTGATTTTTTGGTAAAAAAAAAAAGGAGAAAAAGATGAAAAATTGAAAATCCATGGAAAATCCGGCTGCTTGTTTGACTAACATTCACCTTCAAAATCCTGCAACTGATCAGTACATCAATGTGTTCTGACACTGGGGTTAGTTTCTGAAATAATGGTGCCTCCCCCTCCTGCAGCATGTGTCACACCTCTGCACACAGCATTCCGCTCAGCCTAAAAGGGATGAGCAACAGTCGTCCTATGAGTCAGTGCCTTCCCTGGAGAGCCTTCAATTGTAGCATCATAAAGGTAGTAGTTTTGTTAATTCAACCTCCTGAGCGTTTGCCTTGAGCCATTAAGAGAGGCAGAACAAGTCATTCCTTCTCTTCATTAGGAAATCCATCTTCCATATTAGCAGTGTGGTCACTTTTGGGGAGGGATGCTGATCAACCCAGTATTTTCCTGGAGCGATCTCCTCCTGGATTCCTATCCTCATCTACACAGCTGCTTTGGCTCACTGTTCTCATGGAGCTGAGAGTAATTCAGCAGCTGCCTGCTGTTTCTACCATGGGATCATGGTAGGATTGTACTTATAACTGGTAAGTCATTGGTGCCTGATCAAGGGCCATGCCACGACACAGCTGGTGTGGCAACAGCTGGGATACAGCAATGGGGTGCTCACAGCAATGGGGTGCTCAGGAGCATAGCTTGCTGCCCAGGCTAAGCTGCCCCTGTGGCAGCAGTAACTGGGTTGCCTTCATGGCTTGTGCCATGTGAATCCTTAAAAATTAAGGTCCCTACAGAGCTACAAACTGGGTCCTCTGGCACCAATGGACAGAATAAAAGCCTGCCGGTATAAAGCAGAATGATCTTATTGTTTTCACCAGTATTAGTGGAGTTAACATCAGTTTGCTGTAGTCACAAAACTGGCCTTCAGCATGTAATTGATGACACACAGCAGTGCTGGGCAGGAACAATAGCTATTCCCCACCCCTCTTCATTGTGAAGAAGCTCTGTTCTCAACAGAGAGCTCCAGAGGAGTCAACACACATCATGTTTTAAGATCTCAGATATGCTGGTGGTAGGTGACGATTTGATTTGAGTTTCATCCATGAGCATTCATTCATTCCAAAGCTACATAATATGGCTTCGCCTGCATTCCTTGGGCGTAAGGAAGAGGATGGTTCACATCAGGCTGTGCTCTTTGCTGCTTGTGCTCTCAAGTAATTCTGACAGCATACTTTGTATGTGAAGGGCTTTTCCAGACAGCTAGAAGCATGTTCCTTCCTTGAACAGGCTTGATTTATCCTCATGGCTTGTGCAGCTGAAAGAGCAGAAGCAGCAGCAAATAACTACCACCAGCTCAATTTATTGCATGGTATTAAAACTTTCACAGTTGTTTGCTCCTTGCAAACGTGTTCAAAGAAGTTAGAGAAAAGTTTACACACAATAAGCATTGGTATTGTTAGCAAAAACACAGAAATCCAAGCTCCTTCTGTCTGCCATAAATGTCAACTCCAATGACTATGAGAGCTGATTTGAAGAGATGTCTGACACTCCAACATCAGGAACTAGTGCTGGGATGGCTTTTTGGAGTCATAATCCTCAAATACTTGCTTTCTACCACCCATTCACTGTGACAAAAGAGACAGCAAATCCTTTCATTTCAACAACATCTGGCCTCAGCACCGCTGTCTCAGCAGGATGGGAAGACAATATAAAAAGGACAGCAGTGACTTTGCTCAGAGATGGGTCAAAGGAATTTTTCCTGAAAACAACATTCGTGTCATGCCTAAGATGAGGTTCAGCAGCACAGTCAGATCCCAAGGTATTTTTTGTGTAAGTAAAACTCAGAGGTTCATATACAGCTGAGGAAACTAGAGGGGTGGGGGTGGAGGGTCAGGAGTGGTTAGTTTCCCTTATTTTATGCATGTTTTTTTACCTGAAAAAAGGATTCAAGACTGTGCCTTTACAGACACATGGACAGGCTGGGCTTCTGCTTAAGTTTCGACTCCTGGTGAGAAGCCAAAAGGTGAATATTTAGATTTCCTAAGGCCTGCTACCACCTTTTCCTGAAAACACGGTGGTACAGCACTGCACTAGAGTAACACAGAGGAGCACAGGTCTGGCCCAGCCTTACCCCAGGCAGTACAAAAGAGATGAAGTAAGAGCTTCACACCACAGCCATGCTGAAACACTTCAATTTTGGAACTCAGGCTAGAGATGAGATGAGATGAGGCAATGCCCAGCTCTCAACAGCTGAAAGTGAAAGACTCAGAGTCCCAGGCTAGAGATGCTCACCCAGGAGATTGCTTCCTGTGCCAAGGAGGATCTTATAGGGACTACAGCCCAGGAAGGAACCACACCAGGCAGAGGAGTGGGAGGGTGACATGGATCAACAGGGAAAGTCTGCTGTACAGCAACCCAGACCTCCTGGATCACCTGTGATCCCATTACATTAAACTCCCCCGAATGTCTCCCCACTTGACTCAGAGTGTTTTGGCTGCAACAAAGGATCTTCATTTACTTGGCATTTTCACGCAGCTCTGGGCTGTTGGGCGTTTTTTGACAGTCACTACATGTGCTGGTAGGGGAGACTTCCTTCTTTAGGACAGGGACATTCAGCAGGCAATACACAGTGCCCATGAGGAAAAGGACCTGGGCGTGCTGGTGCACAAGACGCTGGCCAGGAGCCAGGGAGACAGTGTGTGCTTGCAGCCCAAAAGTCCAGTCACATCCTGGGCTGCATTACAAGTGTGGCCAGCAGATCGAGAGAGGGGATTCTGCCCTGGTGAGACCTCACCTGGAGTCCTGCCTCCAGCTCTGCAGCCCTCAGTACAGGAAAGACAGGGACCTGAATGGAGTGGGTTCAGAGGAAGCACTGAAAATGATCAAGGAGCTGGAGCCCCTCTGCTACAAGGACAGGCTGAGGGAGTTGGGGTTGTTGTTCAGCCTGGAGAAGGCTTTGGGGGGGATGTAAAAGAGACCTTCCATTCCCTGAAGGAGGATATAAGAAGGCTGCAGAGAGACTGGTTACAAAGGACTGGACAGACAAGACAAGGGGCAATGGTTTCACATGAGAGAAGGGCAGATTGAAATGGGCTTCCAACCCAGCCGATTCTAGGATTCTATGGTAGGGGTTGGGGTGCTTCAACAAGATGCAGCTGTTCCTGGCTATCAGCTGTGATGCGCACACCGGTGCTCTTTCCAATCAGGGCAGGGTCCTGCCCAGGGACAGGTGGTAAAGCTATTTCTGAAAGATGAGTGTGAATCACTACACCATTGTCATGTTTCATGCAGCCTTGTTCCTGGCAGATGTAAACAGGGACTTACCTGAACATTAAAGCCCATCTCATCTGACTGTGCTGCCTGCAGCGGGTCTCTGGGCAGTAGGAAATGCAGGTTTCCTGAACTGTGCGGTCACTGTGAGGTGATGGGTACCACCACTGCAGAGCTGATCGTGACAGAGCCCATCCCTGCTGCCTGTGATAAGGACCAAAGGAACTTCTGACTTCTGCAAGAAAATATGCAGCTTCTGGTCCGCAGAGAAACCACCGTCACAGCTCTAGAGAAACAAACACCTGCACAACAAAAGGGCTACAAAACATTTCTTAGGGGGTCAGGACTGTTCACAGCTTTTTTGGTTTCACATGAGAATCCAGGCAAAGTCCTAGGCCACTGGCTTCAGGGTTAGAAAAATAACCAAAGCATTTCTTCATAAGGTAAGGAAACCTTGAAGTGTTTTGTGCAGCAGGAACAAGGCAGGGCCGGCAGCCTCCACTCTGCTTTCCAGCCTTCTGGGTGGAGAGAGGCTCCCGGGTGCAGAGGATAGCAGAGCTCCACAGGCCGTAGCTTCCCAGTTGGTCATTAGGAGCAGAGCACTAGCTCACAGCGGTAGCCCTGTTGTTCTCAATTCGTTTTTACATGAATGTTCAAAAAAACCAACCCAGGGAAGAGTACATTGAGGTCCATAAACTCCATCATCTGAGTCTCATCCCCAAGATTTGCTGCTGACACTGAGCCATTGCGGATGTTCTCCAGAGGGAGCTGGAGATAGGTGGGAAACCAGTGTTGTGCTTTAGAAGCCGAGCAGACTCTGTCTGTCTAATTTGTGTGCTTTCTGCAAAAAGTTTAAAGTTTGTGTTTCAAAAGTTGAAAAGTGGCCGCCACCCCGCTCCCCCTCTCTTCTCCCTGCCTCAGTGATTTCCACCTTCTTCTTCGCTCTTTCCATCTCGGTGTCTGTTCAGAGCTGCATCACTGCCACTGGGAGAGAATGTTACGGCTTCTGAAGACATGTGGGAGGAACCATCAAAGTCTACTAATTTAACTATAAGAGCAGGGTGACAAAACTCCATGTGTCTCTATCTATCTCTTGTGGGGTTTGTGTCTCTGGTCTGTGGTGGGGGCAGTGAATTAAAACGTCTTGAGGCCTTTCTTCCCCAAACTGAGTCAGTTGTTTCACTGCCTGCAGATTCATCAGTGGGTTTGTCAAACCCTCCCTGTGTGTCTGAAGTCTGAGCTAAAAGCCCTTGGCTGAAGGGCTCTGGCCCGCAACGTTAATGCTGACATAGATGTGACACGTGGGGATCCAGACAAGGACCCCTGTAACACCGCTTCATGGCTAGGGCCACTACAACCAGACAACACACTGTTAGACTAAATCTATGCAGTTTGAACTGTTTCCAGATGCTGCTAGGTGCTGGGCTGGGTACAGCAAAGCACAGGAGACACCGATGCATTTGAACAGACAATTTATCAACAATCTCTGGACAATCTGTCAGTAGCAAAAACCAAACAACAAAATATAAGATATAATATAAGATCGAAATGCATTCTACTAATATCTAACCCATCATACAAATTGCATTTACTATCTTATGAGAAATATGTCTGGGGCAGAGTTTAAAGGTATCTCAGGAGAACCATATCAGTCCCACAAGACTCTGTGGTGATTTAGATTTGAAAGATCCACCCCAGGAGCTACTACCTGTGGGTTTACATGCTGACCACATAAAAGAATGGACTTGTTTGGGAGGGGTAGCTACCCTCTCGTATAGAAATCAATCTATACATCTGGCTGTAGCACACTTTATGGCCTCACCCAGCAAAGCACCCCAATGCAGTCCTCTCCTACCTTCAGAGAAATGTGAATGGCTAATGATGTCTCAAAAGTTGTTTATGCTGCCAAGCCCTGTCAGCCCTGCGAGGATTCAGAGGGGCCAGAATACTCAGAGAAGAGAGAAGAAAGAAATGAACTAGAGAGAAATTTCTTATACCTCACTCACAAAGGCAACGGCTGAAGAGAAGGCCATGGGATGGGTCCCATTTAACATCTGCATGAGATACCTGGGAAAGATGAATACACCACTTACGGCATTTTAGGTGCTGGTTACTTAGAAAGATGGGCAGAGAGCAAATAAGCAGGTGAAAGAAAAGCAAGCAGCGGTGAGGTGAAGCATTGGCATACAGTCCGTGTGTTCAGTTTACAGTTGCATCACTGTGACTGAGGGGATAGAGGACTGAAGGAAAGAAACAAATATAAAGGAACAAGGATGGAGATGACTTAAACAGCATTTCTCATCACACATCCGTGTGTGTGCACATCTGCTTCCAAACACAGCAGAGAACATTCTTATGAGTGACTGTTTTTACAGACACTGGACTCCCTCTGTTGAATGGATGAATGAAAACACTTTTCTGTCAACTGCAACCATCTAACATCTTTTACTGCTGCAGGCAATGGAGTTGATTGTCTGTTCCCACTAAGGTGATTTCAGACCAGATCCTTGACAAATCCTAGACATCTGTTTGCTTGTGTCGTCTCTCCTAGCATTCACATCTCTGTACTCTTGAAGCAGTGTGTGAAAGCAGGTACATTTGGGCTAGTAAAGGGCAAAAGCACAAACAAGTATATGACAAACTGTTAATTTTTATTTGAAACAACAAAACTCTGACTGGAAACTCATCCTGGAGATCTACACTGTGCACTCACGGGCCTCACACATTACCCTGTACAGGGGAGGCCTTAGGAAGCTGGGAATGTCTCGCAGACTCAACTGACCTTTAGTTCCTGAAAATTAAAGCTATGTAAGCTTGGAGCTGGAGGGTTTTTTGCTTTTTCAACTACATCAGTCTGCAGAGAAGAGGTTCTTTAGGGGAAACCAGCAACCCTCATGTCCAAATTCAGAATGGGCTGGACGAGATTTTTTAGGATTTATTTTCTCTAAATCTGTCTGCTTATAAAAGCAGCCATTTATACTGGGCTGGCCTTGCCCTGTGACAAATTATCCCCCAGCTGGCATGGGGTAAATGGATCGCTCAGTCCCACCAGGAGTAAGCCAGAAACTCCTGGCAGCCCCATGTGTGTTGTTGCCCTGCTCTCAACTGTGCATGGCTGCCCCAGCATCCACTGCAGTGCAGCTCCTGTACTTGGCAGCAACTGCAGAAGATGCTCCTGCACCCAGCTGGTGATGAGCCAGTTGATGTGGTTCCCAGGGCAGGAAGTCAGACGGGCTGTGAGGAACACGATGCTGATTTCACTGCTTTCTGATGTGGCCTGCCTGTGAGCCCAGGGTCACACAGAACATGGAAAGGCCTAGAGCATCCCATACATCACAACTCTACCAAGTTACAAATGTGAAGAAGAGCCTACAGTTCCCCTGGCATCACTGCTGCAGAAACCCACCTTGACCTAAAGAAGGTCATTTTGACTTTATTAAATAGCACATAGAGCTATGCAAGAAGGGCTGCTGATGTGAGTGCAAGAAGCAGGACTAACATGACTTTGTTAGCATATTTTCAAGGTACCACATCTCTGAGAACAGAAAAACACACCAGTGTGTCACTCTTCCCCAGGTGTCAAGCAGCTCCATGCTTCTTTTGGAAGCGAACAGAAGAGCACAAACCTTTCATTTTCAGAGGCAGTGTGTGTACCTAACAGTCTCAGATGGTGGCAGACAAAAGCTCCAGACTGTGCCTTGGTCATGGAAACCACTGCAGGAAAGCCTTTGTGTGCTTCTATATCTGAGTCTAGGCCTTCTAGGGGAGAACAGACACCAGGGGGATGGATGGACAGACACTGGGGAAATACCACCCCAGCCAACAGGAATCTCCATCTCTCCATCCTCTGCTGTCTGGTTTGCCTGTCCCTGACACCCAGCCAGACATCAGCCCTTGATATTGCCCATGCAGGCTTCAGGCACCGCTTCCAGGGAGACAGGGGAAGTTAGCAAACAGATTAGCAGCAGAGCAACTTTCTTCCTCACCCCATCCACCAGTGTTCACAGCTCAGACTCTTACTGCATGGTTGTGCTCATCATCCCACTGCAGTGCTCATGTGGGAGAGACAGAGCAGCTGCTGCTGGAAGGCAAAGTATTGCGTTGGAGTGAATAAATTTAAACCAGAGTGTTCAAGTCCAAGTCCAGTGTCTCATTTATGACACAATGCTAAGATGTCTCACAGGGATTTGTGCTCCACTTTCCTCTGCCCACAGATGCAGAACAGTCTCTGTGCTCCCAGCATAGCCAGATCCATGCTGTGGGAGCTGCATCATTGCAGCACATCCTCAGGCATGAACAGCTTTGTCTTACTGCAAAAAAGCCCACCAGTCTGGGAGTGCTATCTCCTACTACTACCACCAGAAGAGCAGTACTGACGTTCATGAATGAAACCCCTGAAAGGCCAATATTTTACAGTTAAATCAGAACACAGTCGAAGGTATTTAGTGCTTTGGAAGTTTACAGTTCTTAGCCACTGTTTAAACTCTGGATGATGCTGGGAGATAGACAGATGGACAGTTCCCCCAGAAATATGGTGAATCCCTGCTCTCATAGCTGTAGCATTGTTCCTTCAGCAGGGATGCTGACAGTCTATGCACAGTATTTCCCTCACCACCCATCAGCTCTGTGGAACTTAAGCAACCAAATATTTTGCTTGCAAGTAATCATCTTTAGCTGTTGTGAGAGGAAATGCCTGAAGTGGATCTGGGATCATACGTCTGGATTATTATAGTGGCATTTGTAATACTGTGAATACTACGTGTTGTGTGCCCCAGGAAAAGCCCCTAAGGGAGAAGTTGTGACTGATGCTCTGTGCTGCAGCCAAGGTCAGAAAGACCCTTGGCACCAGTCCTTAGACACGTTCGGGTAACTCTGAGATCCCAGATGCAGCAAATCACACACAGAAGAGACAGAAAACAAAGCCATATAGCAAGTTTAGTACAGTGTATACCAGACAAATGATCAGAGGTATCATTTTCCAGGAGAGCATGAGGAAAGGTGATATTTGAGAAGGCATAACAAGACTTGTGCATACAGTTCATGATCCAGACTCTTGCTTGAACATCTACAGCAGGGCATAGAGTCAGGGTCCAGGTTGTTTGCTTGGACTGGTCTGGGACAGAGCAGTCAGTGTCCATCCCTGCCATTACATCATCCTCCCTAACAGACAGAGACCTAGCATGTCTCATGGAAGTAGGAAGCCTAAGGGGTTCTTACTGGGTCTTTCTAGGACCTAAACTCAGACTTCTTAAAAAAGAAAATTGGTTCTTTGCAAACATTTACTAACAGGACTGTTGCTGCAGGTAATGAGAAATGGCTGATCAAACGTAATACTGCTGCACAAATATTTGTGTAACCAGGCAAGTTCAGAGCACAGCACAGAACTGATGGCATTTGGAGATTCTGCCTTCTTGTGGAGCAAGAGACTGTAACAGCTGTTTGCTTTCAATTTTCCCCATAATTAAAGACATTCAAATAAAGCCCGAGCCACAGGTACTTTTCCATCTGCAGGTCTACACAAGCCACAGACAAACATGACACACACAGGCCTCAGCTATCATCTGAGCTGACAGCCACTGAAAAAGTGGCTGTGGAAGCTAGCACGAGGAATTTTCACCAAGCCTTTCTGGTGTTACTGATGTGGTGCACTATCAGCAACAAAAAGACAAGCTTTAGGCTGCCAGAGAAACCCCCTAAGACCCTGCAGAGAGGCAGCCTCCTCTGGCACAGTCCTCCTGTGTCTCTGTGGATACAAGAAGTCCCTCGCTCATGCTAGCTGCTGGCAGCTCATACACATGGTGTGAGCTTCTTTAGATGAGCACCAAAACAAAATTTGCTCCTTGGAAAACACCCACATTCCCATGGTCCCAGGAAACAGCTCGCTGCCAAAACATACTGCCTCAGCTGACCCAACCCAGCTCTTCCTTAGCCACAAGAACTCATTGAACTCAGTGGGGTCAATTTACCTTCTTCTGCAAAGATTCAAACCTCATGGTCTGTCCTAATGCACTATATCCCCCACTGAGGCCTGTAGGGTGAGCAGGTAAGATCATCCCACCCACAGGTACTCCTGCAAACGATGACCACAGTGTCCAGCTGAACAGCCCATGGGCTGGTTCTGTGAGAAACTAGTGAATACGCTCAATGTTTTAACTCTGTTTTCTCAAGGCTTTTGCTTGCTCCCTCGGGCATGAAAGCTTCCCATTTTATGAGCCAGGAGATGAGGTACATCAGGCTGTAGGGAAATAGATAGGAGAAACGAGCAGCTCTCCTTCAGGCTAGCTAAATGCCAGGTGTTTGATGCCAAGGGTCACCCTGCAGTATGCTTAAAGTCATGAAGACATCAGGCAGCAAGAAGTAATAAAGGTGCTACATGGCTCCACAAGTAGTCTTAAAGAAGGCCAAAAAAGACTTAAAAGCACGTGAGTTCAGTCATAATTTTGCCTTGGAATAATGCTGTGATTATCCCTTGCAGAACAGATATTACCTTGTGCTTCAGAAGATGTGGTGTGGGCTCCTTCGGGACACACACAATGGTTTCTCAAGGAAGACACAGCATGAACCATGCAGACCACAGCCAGGGGCTGTTATAAACAGGCTAGTTTCAGACAGGGACCCTGGAGTGCCTGAGAACGTAGGCACCACTGTATCTTTCTCTTTCCTCTTCCTCACGGAGCAAACTGGTGATGAGACTGGAGCTGCTGGAGTCCCAGCTGCATGTTGTCCCTGGTAGTATCACTAAGCAGCTCAGTTAGATTGTCGATTTCTTTTGAGAAAATGTTTGTTCTCCAAACAAAAGTTGTCATCTTAGGGATTTGGGCTATTTTCCTCTCCTTTTTTCTTTTTAATAAAGGAACCTTATTTTGCGAGAAATTGTGACATGAAGCTTGCTGCTGTACTTAGAGAGAAAACCTGCAAATCCGCAACTCTGGGCTCTGCAGGATGAACTTCCTTTGAGAAGGGGTTTCTTGGCTCCAGAGCTGGCTAATGCATGCAAATCAAGAGTATGCTCTTCGAGCCGTTGGTGCTCCAGCTCACTTTAGGAAAGATGATCCATAAGTTTGCCACAGATGGCCTGGTGCCAGGAGTAAAAAGAGAAGTGTTTTTCAGGTGGGAAGGCTGCTGCATTTACATGGGCCCCTACACCTACCTGGACCCCACACACCAGCTTTGCAGTTCTGCCACGTTACCTTTCCTTTCCCTCTAGGAGGGTATTTGTGCTTCTGGGGAAGATCGGTCCATTGCAATCTTCAGTAGCCCTTTTAATTAAGAAAATCAAGAGTGTTTACACAGTGAAGCCTGTTGTCCCATATACAGCTGCAGCAGGAAGACAGCTTGGGAAAACCCCCGTGCTCACACCCCTCAGCACTGAGGAGCTGGATGGAGCCTCTGTGTTTCATGCTGGGTGCAGCTGCCTGACTGTTCAATGCTGAGGACTGACAGGTGAGCAGCACAAAGCAGCAGCACAGTGTGCTGAACCGCTTTTTGGGTCTCCTGAAAAAAGGAGCACCTAAACAATCAGAAAAGAAGAAATTGGTAGTGCCTGGGAGAAACAGTGGGACCTGTTGTGGTGCTGAGTGGAAGGGGCTGATGCAGGCACTCAAAAGTTACTGATGAGTTTCTTCCTGGAACCAAACACCTCTGCTACCAAGGCATGGTTGGTGCTGCATCGATTAAGCAAAAGCCAAAGACCAGTCAGGTTCTTGACTTTCTTACAGCCTAGCACTTGGTAAATGCTGTCATAAAGGATTTTGCGTGCTCCAGAAGAGAAGCTCTGCTGGAAAGGTACTGTGAATGAGAAAAACAAATGAGCAAAGAAAGCCACATCACTCACCTTATTCACAGGAAGCACAAACAGACCCGATCTTCGTCTCCAGCACCGTGTCACAAGAGAGGGAAGGACCAAGGTAAATTTGTCAGGATTGGGTTGATGGTTAGACTTGATGATTTTGAAAGTCTTCCAGCCTTAATGATTCTATGATTCTAGATCTTGCCCAGTTGGCACTATAAAGACATAAAAATTATGCAGCTTAAAATGCTCACTGCCTCTGAAACAAGAGCAAGCCCAAAACAGCAGGGATCTGCCATGGCACCAGTTGCTCTGCAGGGGATGCCAAGCAAGGTTGGGGTTTCTTCCACTTATGGATGAAACAGCAAACCCAGCAGGGACTGTGAAATGCTGGTGATCGCTCTTTGGGTAGGGTGATAGCATCAGTCCCAGTTAGAGAAAGCCACCTGGCTTCTTAAAGCAGATCTTGCCAGTTCTGAACTTTTTGAGCAACAACAATAGAAAGGTCCCTGCCCAAGATCCACAACAAATTCCTCTGCTTTTTCAAGCTGTTTGACTTCCCAGTACTGCAGAGCTTTCCAGGGGTTATTTTCCTGTTCTAGCCTTCATCTGAGTAAGTTAAGCCATCACACTGAGCAGCTGAGACTGCCACAGTGCTGTAAAAAACATCACTGAGAAGCCCCCTCACTTAGCCATCACTTCAAGGAAGGTCCCAGAGTTACAAGCAACAAGACAATTTGGCACAACAAGGGGTATTGACCACTTAGCAATGCTCATCCCAGTAACAGAGGTTCCCCCTCCCTCAAGCACTACAGGAGCAGCAGCCATCAGGAAAGACAGCAGGTAAGACTGGCTGGAAGCTGTAGGGAAATGTGTCACCTTCCATCCACCCTTCTTCAATCAGACTGTGTCTTCCATTAAGTACCAAAACGGTAAGTGCAATAATCACACAGATTCCAGAATCACACAGAATCATAGAGTTTGGAAGGGACCTCTAAAGATTCTGTAGTCCAAGCCCCCCACCAGAACAAAAATAGAGATAAAAGAACACCTAAGGCAAGAAAACTGCTCAGAGAAGGTGCCTGCATCCCCCTCTCCATCCTGGCTCCTCTCATCCCAGACACACATTATCTATGTATTCCTAAGCACTGAAGCAAACAAAAGGGCTTTTCATGTCTCGCTCAGATCTGCTTTCTTCATACAGTACTTGTTTTCAACTACAGTCAGCTTCCCTCAGCTTCTCTCACCCTTCTTTCTCGCAGCAGCTGATTTGGGTACTGACTGTGTTTTCACCTTCGTTGTTTCCTGGGTTATGGGGGAAAGGCAGAGAAAGAAAGAGAAAGAAAATGTGAGAGGGTGTCAAGAACCTGCCTCAGAGAACTTATTCAAATGTTACAGTGAGCAACACACGGGAATGGAAAATGTTTACCCAGCTACTTCCAAGCCAAGTGTGCTGGAGCAGAAGGCTGCACCGTCCTGGCTGGCAGGGTCTCACAGAGGGCTGAGGGAGGAAAGAAGTTTGCATTGCTTCTGTTATTATCTATATTACCACTTCAGCCATCTAGCAGGAGACACAGGCTACACACACCAAGCCTTTATGCTTCTGCTCCACCACCATAGGTATTGCACTCACAGCAGCAAACCACAGGCTGACTTCTTCAGAGGATCCAGGGCAGCTTCAGCTGGAGGGTGAGCTGTTCTCTGCTGCTGATCAGCAGGCACTCCTCACCAGATCTTGCAACGGTTGGGTTAGAAAGGACCACTGGAGATCAGCTGGTTCAAACACTGCTGAAGCAGGTTCACCCACAGCAGGTTGCACAGGGTCACATCTGCACAGACTTCAAATGTCACCAGAGAAGGAGAATCTCTGGGAAGCCTGTAACATGTTTTCTTCAGTCTCATAGTAAAGAAGATTCTCATCATTTCAGATGTAAACTCCTGTGCTCCAGTTTGTGCCCAGTACCCCTTGTCCTGTTACTGGGCACCACCGAAAAGAGCACCCTCAACAATAAGCACAGGCTTCTCCAGTCTAAAGAAAGCTAGGTCTCAGCCTTTCCTTGTAAGAGAGATACTCCAGTCCCTTCATCATCTTTGTAGCCCTCTGCTGGACTGTCTCCTGTATTTCCTTCTCTCCTTTGAGCATCCTAGATGTGGATGCAGTACTTCAGATGATTCTATGTTGTTTCACCAAGGCAGAGGGGAGAGGGAGGAGAACCTTGCTTAGCCTGTGGCTTACACTATGCTTAATGCACCCCCAGACACCATTGGCCTTCTTGGCCACAGGAACATATTGCTAGCTCATGGGGAACTTGTCCACCAGGACTCCCAGGTCTTTCTCCATGGAGTTGCTTTCCAGCAGGTCAGTCCCTAACCTGTACTCATGCAGAGGGTTATTCCTCCCCGACGCAGGACTCTACACTTACCCTTATTGAACTCCCCTAGGCTCCCCTTCCAACAGGGTGATTAACAGAAGGTTGCCCTGCAGCCTCCTTACCGCTCCCCTACACTGCCCACCCCAGCACCCTGGTGGCCATCCCAACATCCTTAATTTTGCCTGGAGCACAAATTCTTACCTCCTTTCAAGCAGCCTCTGCTCTAGGAAACAATCACGTGGAGCAGCAAAACTGCATGCTGCACACTTTGAGTCATTGGAATCTCCAACCATTTCTCAGCAGGCTGAGTTCTGACATCGATCAGGTGCAACTGGTCCAGAGCAGCCCTCCTAGTTCCCCCTGCCTGGGCCAACACTGATTGCTGCTGATTGGCTTCACAGGAGGCCTCACACCAACCCCAAAGCGTGGGTAGCTTTACCTGCTGGCAGCAATCCTTAAGCACCTCTCAGCAGCTCCCCAGAGGGTTGAGCCTCTTTCTCTTCATTCTTCTCTAGCCAGAGGGTTGGCTGGATTAAACCTCAGCAGGCTCCTTCTTATGAGCTACAGAATCCACTTGGGTGCCATGCAGTCGGGTAGCCTGCTCCGTCAGAGGAGAAGAAGCTTGTCTAAACACTTACTGTAACCTGAGCAATTGAACAGCCAGCAGAATAGGTGCCACACTGCTGTGGGAGTTCCTCATCATCCTGCTCTTACAGATGTTTGTTTTGGCATTACTCTAGTCTCAGGCATAAAACTGCACAGGGACTGGGAAATAAGGACCCCTAAAGTGCATCGTGAACCTCCTGTCTGCTACCTCAGGATACACACACCCACCCCTGCTGGCTCCAGGCACCATGAAACCACTCCTCAATGGTTTTCTATGGGGAGGGAAAGGAGATGGGGAAGGAGATGGAAAACAGAGGCCTTCCCTTCCCTTTCACAGGCTCCAGGGAACCTCTCAGCACTTGCACAGACCCAGGAATGTGGCCCCCTGCCCGGGCACTGCTTGGCAGTTAATGGAGGTGATGGCTGTGCCAGGCTGGAGCGGTTGCTCTGGGTTGGCTCTATTCATCACATTTCTCTTTCAAATGGCTGTTGAAGAAGTGTTCCAACAAGCTTTGCTTCCAATGCACTTATTACTCTAAAAAAACAACAGCCTGCCTCTGGGGCTTGCAGGAGCATATATACAGCTCGAAGGAAGGGGTTTGTTTAGTCTTTAAGCCCTCCAGAGCTTTCGGATCTAATTCATTTATATAAGGAGATAAAAATATTATGTATTGCAGGGCAGCGTGTTTCCAGACAGCTCTAATCACCATTAGCCTCGCTGATTACTAAGTAAACAACTTGCTAAAGTATTGATCATAAATCCACACTACTGCTTGGCTCTGTTTTAACTTCGCACATTAGCATCAGCTGCTCTGAGCTGCAAATACAAAGGATTAATTTTCCTATTGTCTGTCAGAATCCCCTGCACGTGCTCCTTCCGTGCTCCGGGCTCACACATCGCACTCCTCCCCTGCGGGCTCACAAGAAAGAATTTCAAGAGGGCAGAAAATGAATTTCTAGCCCAAGAGAAAACATTTGATGAAAAAAGTTTCATTGATAATAGTTTTCACAGAAAATGAGATGAACACAGGGATGAACAACATTAAACCAGAGTGGTTCTTGCTGTAAGTGCCACTGAGGGCCTGATGAGAGCTGTAGTTTGACATTTTTGAGCCCAATCTACTCTACACACTGAGGCTTCCAGGCAGGCTCACGAGAGGCAGCCCTACTGGCTGTAGGGTAGGGGGAGGACTGCTCTTCCCTGGGGGTGATGACAGGAAAGGGAGACTGTCTGGTAAAACCTCACATATAATTCAGGAAGCATCCTGACATCTGGACTGACTAAACAAGTAGAAGCGTTGGCTTTGTTGCCTGTTTTCTTTCGGATCATGAGAAGTCCTTTACTCCTGTGGGTAGCAGGCACTTTCCACAAGAACCAGGAAAGCCCCGTTTGTCCAACAGCAAGGCCAGCAGAACTAGTTTGTGTCAACTTCCATAACACCACCTTGTGATTAGGAAACAGCAAGTGAAGCACTCCTCCTGTTTTATCCAGGTCAGTGGACAGACCTACTGGCGTTCCCATCACTTCAGAGGTGACAAGCGTTAGCATCAGTGCCTGTCCCGTCACAGCCCCTCTTTGAAAGAGAGGGATAGTGTCTGCAGAAATCCACATGCATTGCTCTGGCATTCACTCAAAGTAGCAAAAAGATGTGTAAATCTGAATCACCTATAAAATCTAAGCAGCTCCAAGAGATCTCACAGGAGCTCTTGGCTAGGTAGCAGGTCTCAACTTGCTAATTCATAGAATCATAGCATGGTTTGGGTTGGAAGGAACCTTAAAGATCAGCCAGGTCCAACCCCGTACCATGGGCAGAGACCCGTCTCGTTCGATCAGGTCTCCCAAAGCCTCATGCAATCTTGTCTTGAACACTTTCAGGGATAGAGCAGCCACAGCTTAATGACCTTGATCCATTTGCAAGAAATGGAATAAAATGTCACAATGCTGTGTTTTCCTTTTGCTAATCAATGCTACAGGCTGCAAGGGAAAAGAAAAGAGCCCCATGAATTCACAATAACCTTCTTCAGAATACAGCCCCGAGAATTAACAGTTTCTTCTTCAGGAACCTTGCAGATGTTTACACTTAGCTGCTACAAACCAGAAGAGGTTAAATAATTAAAACGCAGTAGAACTGCTTGCTTTGCTTCTCATGGCTGCCGTGTAGCTTTCAGAACAGCCAGAGCTACAAGCTAATGCTCTGCTGTGATCAAGACCAGACACAGCAGTTCCCTCATGCTTCTCCCCCAGCTGTACACCAGTGTTCCCATCAGTCAGCTGCTGGGCTACTTCCTCTGTCCTCAGCAAGCAGCAGCAGACGTGCTCCAAGAAGCTCAAGAGCTTCCTTGGCAGTCACCCACTGAGGCAATGATTCCTTTGCTGTAGCAGCACTGGGATTCGGGGTGGCTGGGACTCCCAGGTGGTGAGAGGGACGTGTGAAGCCATCCACTGTGTATGGGTAATGCACCAAGCATTTTAATAGTGGTTAAGTACATGCAGACCTGGGGGGTATCCAGGGAAGGTGACCCATCCCTCCTGTTCCCCCAGACTGCTGCTTACCGCTGACACAGGATGCCTTCCCTGCCTCACTGGCATGCACAGATGCTTCTCCCAATCCTTTGTATCAGCCTCCCGCTGTGCTCCAGATTGTGTGTGCACTGGGAGTGGAAAGCGAGCAAACAGCGTTCCTAAAATAAATTTGATCACAGAACCAAATCCCTGTGCAATTAGAAGGGTTCCAGCCAGATTAGCTTTCAAAAGCACAAAAAAGTATTGAAAAAAGAAAAGCACTCTCTAGAAAACTTTTCTTTAGAAAACAAATAGATGGGTTGGAAAGGGACGGAAATAATTGATTAGAAAGTAATTACGGAACTGCAGCATTGCCCAGGTTGGAAAAGACCTTCAGGATCATCCAGTCCAACCAGTAACCCAAAACTGACAAGTCCTGAAGCTAGACCAGAAAAAGCAGAACACCAAAAGCTTGTTAGGTGACGCATGTTTCTGGACTCCATAGCTGGTTACGAAGGGCCAAGAAGATACAGAACACAACCTAGCTTGGGGGATTGATGAATCATTTCTTTTTGTATTTTCTTTATTCTGACAGGACAATTTAAAGTCTCCACTTAGTAATGAGAACAAAAGCAGCAACATGGGCCACGTGAGATGCTGGATACAGGTCATCTAACTGGAAACCTCACGGAATCACAGACTGTTAGGGATTGGAAGGGACCTCAAAAGATCATCCAGTTCAGTCCCCCTGCCACAGCAGGATCCCCTAGATCCAGTCACACAGGAACAGTTCAGGTGGGTTTTAAACATCTTGAGAGAAAGAGACTCCACAACCTCCCTGGGCAGCCCCTTCCAGTGCTCTGTTACCCTCATGATGAAGAAGTTTCTTCTCATATTTATGTGGAACCTTCTATGATCCAGCTGACACCTGCTGACTCTTGCCCTAGCACTGGATGCCACTGAACTCCTTCCTCCTGACACCTGCCCTTTCCATACTGATCAACATTAATGGGGTCACCCCTCAGTCTCCTTTATTCCAAACTCAAGAGACCCAGCTTCCTCAGCCTTTCATCAGAGAGATGCTGCACTCCATCATCTTGATGGCTCTGCGCTGTACTTTCTCAAGCAGCTCTGTGTCCTTCTGGAAATGATGGACCCAGAACTGGACACAATCTTCCAGATGTGGTCTCAGCAGGGCAGAGCAGAGAGAGAAGAGAACCTCTCTTGGTCTACTAACCAACCCCTTCTAATCCACCCAAGGATGCCATTGGCCTTTTTAGCCACAAGGGCACATTGCTGGCTCCTGGTCATCCTGCTTTCAGGTATTTCATTTCTTTTTCTTGATTATTGTTGTTTATTACCTAGTATCATCTATTTTAATTTTATTTATTTATTTTCCCTTTTTTAAGCCATTAGCTGGAGGCTTTTGTAGCTTTTTCCTTTTTCCAACAGAAAGATAAGAAACAGGCAAGAGGATCAAGAACTTCTTGGGATGGGATGGCAATGATTTTCTGGAAAGCTGAGCTGAAGAGGAAGTTTTGAGGATGGGGAGCTCACTAAAGGAATATTAAGGGGGCCTCCTTACCTAGTGACAGGACAAGGGGCAGTGGGTGCAAGCTGGAACACAGGAGGGTCCACATAAATATCAGAAGGAACTTCTTCACAGTGAGGGTACTGGAGCATTGGAACAGGCTGCCCAGGGGGGTTGTGGAGTCTCCTTCTCTGGAGATCTGTTCCTGTGCAACTTGGTCTAGGTGATCCTAGACCAAGGATGGTCTAGGGGCATTGGCAGGGGGATTGGACTGGATGATCTTTTGAGGTCCCTTCCGATCCCTAATGATTCTATGATTCTATTCCAAGTGCACACATGCTGTGCTAGAGCAGAGGAAACATCGCAGGAGAACAACAGTCTGGAGCTACACAACAGCCTGAAACTTGAGTAAGAAAAATAGGAAATAGAGAAAGTTACTGAGGGGAAGCATGAGAGAAGGACATGAATTTATAAGGGCAAAATTAAAGGCCAAAGACACAGAACAGACATAGGGAAAGTTAAGGGGAAAGTATGCAAAGGAGTATGTTAGCAAGGCAATAACTGTCACTTCCCAGAAGGAAGGGAGCAGCTGGCACTGAGGATCAGAGCAATTAATGCTGCTTTGCTTTAGTGTTAGCTACAAAGGATTCAGCTGGGACATGGAACCGAGGGAAGAGTTGGAAGAGCTAAGACAAAGAAGAGGAGTAAGCCAAGGAGTAATCTGCTAGACCTGAGCAAATGCAGCCAGGGTGCTCTTCAGCCTGGGGGCAACATGACAACCACTGCAAGTTTTTGTCAAGCATCTGGAGAAAGAATGACACTGGAAACAAGATGCTGGATGTTCAGCTTTCAGAAATGACTGAAACGTTCCAGCATACTGGAACAAGTAGCTTCAATTTCAATTACTAGAGAAGCACAAATGACCTGATTAGATGTGAACATGCAGAAAGCAGTGGGGATAGAGGCAACCCCCATCACCAACTCGTTCAAATCAGTCTGGATTTTAACACATTGCCAGACCAGGCTGTAAAATCTAAGAGGGGTTGGGTTGGGTCAGTTTTGTTGCTGTGGTATGGTTTTTCCCTGCTGTTTTGGTTTTGTTGTGGGGTTTGTTTTTTTCTGAAAAACACAAAAGAACTGGAAAGGAGAAATAAGTGGTTGGAGCATGAAATGGACCAACCTTAGGGCCTTCAGCACTTGGGGAGTTTAATCATGTGCCACAAAATTAAATCTCTTTAATGTTTCCTTATTCTGCACTCCCTGATTTGTATCTTTGGGTATCCAGGCCACAGGAGCAGGCTCCCCACTGGGACAACGGCCCTACGAACTATTCCTTTGAACCACATGGTAAGAGTAAGATTTACACAGTGGCCCGGGGTTCAGGATGACTGTAAATACTCGGATCTGTGTGCACATGAAAGCTCACTGCAGTGGCATCCTGAGCTGGTTTAAAAATAATTATCTGCATTAGTCATGGGGTTGAGCAAGGAGAGCTTTCATAAAGGCAGAGCTGTCAGCCTCCATCCACACACAGCGGAGTGTGGGGAGGTGCAGGCAGAGAGCTCAGCTATTAAACCAGTTGATAAATAGCCTAACCACTCAGCAATAAAAATTCAGCTGAGAACTACACAAGATCTGCAAATTATCTTCAAATTTGATCAGGCAGGAGGTAACAGGACAGTGCTACTGAGAACCCAGTAAAACTGGGGTTACGACATCCAAGAATTCAGAATCTTTGCTGCACAACTGAACAAGGGAATTCAACACTTCCTGTTGGTACCATAGGTCCTCAAGGGACATCTGCAATGTCTAGTACAAAAAAAACCCCAAATTTATGAGCTGTTGGATAAGAATACTTCACCTCCTCCTCCTCCAAGTTTTTCCAGATCTTCCCTCATGCAGATTAAAATCTCTTTAGCCAAAAGACATCTCCATCACAAGTGGAACACTGCAAAGGGAAGTACTTTTGTGCAGATATCCACCGTGACTGCAGAATAAACTTCTTACAGAACTTACACCCACCTGACCGACCTCCCTGCCACCTTTGATGTCTGTCCCAAAGCAGCCAAGTATCTACATTCCTTATTCAAAACTCCATGATCCTCAGCAGCAGCAGCAGCACAGAGCAGCTGTCTGGTGTCTCATGGGACACATCCAGCAACGCCACAAAGCCCAACACTAAGCCACAAATGCAGGGGGCACAAGTGGTCCACTACACGTTACCGTGCTGTTGGTGGTCATTTGCCAGCTGTTGCTCTCAGTGGCTCCTTTGGACCTTCTTTAAATTCAGCCCTTATGCACAGGGGGCTCTGTAACAACAGAGGTGTGGGGCAGGGAGCGGGCTGTTGCTGTGCCAGGGCTGGCAAAGAGCCTCTGAGCACTGCAGCTGCCTGAGGAGGGACTGGTGGGCCTGGGGAAGCTCACTGAGGTGCAGGAGGCTGAGAGATTTGAGCATCCATGGGAAAAGAAACCTTGTGGGTGGCTGCAGGCTTTCCAGTGTGAGAGAAAGGAAGAAGAGAGTCAGCGTACAGGCTGCTGCACCAGGCCGGGCAGGCAAAGTGTGAGAGGAGGCAACCTCAGCAGCTGGGACTTTGATTGCAACAAGTGATGGTGACAGAAGAAGATAAGCACACCTGGAAGCTGTGGACTGTGGCCACTTGTGAGGTATCAAAAAACAGAAAACAACCAGACAATTATTTTCTCATCATGGTACCACTCTCATCATGGTACCCTTGACCTTCTTCTAAATCCAAATAACCGAGAACCACTGGCCACTGAAAAAACTGAAACATCCCCAGCTTTCTAATTCTTCCACAGCCAATAAATAAGAGAACACTAACAAACCTTTTCAGCAGAAAAGCTAAATTATCGCCTTTTCCTTTAGCATCCTCCTACAACGCAGGCACAGAACTGGTGGCTGCATTGCAGACTCCATCTGTTCCAGCGCAACAGCAACTCACCCACTGCTACCCACTTGGCATGACCAGAACGTGGCACTGCATGCTGTGTGTGCAGGAGGCACATGTGCTGGGCATAGAGAGCAAACCAGGTTAAGGATGGGACTCGTCTCTGCTAGGCGGGGGCAGGGTGCAGCTAGGATGAACTCTTCTCTTTGGAAGGATGCCAAGTTAACTACATTTGGGGGGGAGGCAGGAATTCATCCTAAGAGTACTTGATGTTTTACCATCCTGTAAACTGTCAGGTGCTGATGCAGCCACCCAATCCTATGGTCACCTTACCACCCGCACAGTAGCCTTTTGTAGTGTGAAACATCTCTGGTGCTTAACTCTAGAGATTTTCCCACAAGTAGGGGATCCCATGCGACATGTGCACATCATTCCAGGAGCTGGCATCAGCCCGGGCACATGCACAGGAACACAGCTTAACCTCTGGTGTGACAGTTTCACTCCATGACTCTAAGTACCGCAGTCTCTGCACCTCTCACCTTACCCACTTGGAGAACAGCTATAAATAACTGCATCACACACCACTGCGAACTACACTTGGCTTGGCAGTGTGACACAAGAAATGCACAGTGCCTGGGGGCTACGCAGAACGTCTATGCTCCTGGGTTGTATCAGCAGTAGTGTGGCCAGCAAGACTAGGGAAGTGATTGTCTCCCGATACTGGGCACTGGTGAGGCCTCCCCTTAAGTACTGGGGAAGTTCTGAGCTCCTTACTTCAAGAAAGAGATTGAAAGGCTGGAGCAGGTCCAGAGGACCAATGGTTTTAGGAAAGGAAGGTCCTTCCTGCCTAACCAACCTCATCTCATTTTACAATGGTGAGCTGCCAACTGGATGAGGGGAAGGCTCTTAAACTTTAGTAAAGCCTTTAACAGTCTCCCACAGCATCCTCCTGGAGANACTCTTAGTAAATTCACAGATGACACCAAGTTAGGAGGAAATGTCCATCTGCTGGAGGGGAGGAAGATGCTGCAGAGAGATCTGGACAGGCCAGGTCAATGGACCAACAGGACAAGGTTTAACAGAACCAAGGGCAGGTTCTTACACTTTGGCCACAATAACCCCCTGCAGCTACAGACTGGGGGATGAGTGGCTGGAGACCAGCCTCACAGAGAGGGTCCTGGCACTACTGGTTGACAGCTGGCCGAACAGGAGCCAGCAGGGTAGCCAGGTGGCACAAAAGGCCAATGGCATCCAGGCTTCTATCAACAATGTTGTGGCCAGCAGGACTAGGGATGTAATTCTGCTCCTGTACTGGGCACTGGGGAGGCCTCCCCTCGAGTACTGGGGGCAGTGCTGGGCCCCTCACTTCAAGAAATAAATTGAGGGGCTAGAGCGGGTCCAGAGGAGCAATGAGGCTGGGGAAGGGACTGGAGGGAAAGGTTGATGAGAGGAGGCTGCAGTAGCTGGGAGTGTTCAGCCTGGAGAAGAGCAAACTCAAGGGGGACCTTTGGGCTCGTCTCCCAGGCAACTATCACCAGGATGAGACGGCAGGGCTTGAAGCTGCCAGGGGAGTCTTGGGTTGGATGTTAGGAAGCCCTTCCTCATGGAAAGTGTGCTCAGAGCCTGGAATGGACTGCCCAGGGCAGTGGTGGAGTCCCCATCCCTGGAGTTGTTGAAGGACAGCCTGGCTGTGGCCCTTTATGTCCTGGTCTGGCTGATGGTGATTTTAGGTTCTGGGCTGGGCAGGATGAGCTCAGAGGGCTTTTCCAGCCTCAAACACATTGTGATTCTGCAAAATTCTATTTATAGCTACCTTCCACCCCCAACAGGGAACACCGGAGAGGTGGCACTCATACACTGTGCTTCCAGTTTCTGTAACTGACCTCTTCCTTGCCTGCTGCCCTTGGGGAATACAGGTTGCATGCACTTTTGTTCCCTTTGCAATTGATGCTTCATATGGCTCAACTTCTGATCCTCAGGTGTCTGCAGAGACAATTAGTGGCATCATTTCAGTTACTGAGGAGATACTAGAACAGAGTTTGTTTACTTGTTCCTGTATTTAGTCTGACCACGAGGAGGATGTCATACACCTGCCTCCTTCTATGCCATCACTGGGCTGACTGTGCATACAGAAACTATTCAGCTTCTCCTCTGAACTAGCTCAGAAGCCTTTTGCAAGTGAGATTGCATTTCATAGCTCTTTGTGCAGCATCAAGCTCCTTAATTGTATCAGATAAGAAGCCCAAATAAGAATTGGCTTGATTAAGGAAACGAAGCAGATTGAAATGGGCTGCTAGGAAGAAGTTCTTGAGCAGCAGGGGGGTTGAACACTGGAATAGGTTGCCCAGGGAGGGTGTTGAGGCCCCATCCCTGGAGCTATTCAGGGTGAGACTGGACAAGGCTCTGGCAACCTAATCTATTTGAGGATGTCCCTGCTCACTNTGAGATTGCATTTCATAGCTCTTTGTGCAGCATCAAGCTCCTTAATTGTATCAGATAAGAAGCCCAAATAAGAATTGGCTTGATTAAGGAAACGAAGCAGATTGAAATGGGCTGCTAGGAAGAAGTTCTTGAGCAGCAGGGGGGTTGAACACTGGAATAGGTTGCCCAGGGAGGGAGTTGAGGCCCCATCCCTGGAGCTATTCAGGGTGAGACTGGACAAGGCTCTGGCAACCTGATCTAGTTGAGGATGTCCCTGCTCACTGTCAGGGGGTTGGACTAGATGCCCTCTGAAGGTCCCTTCCAACCCGGCCCAGTCTAGGATTCTATGGTTTTCTAAGTCATTAGCCTTAAAACGTCCTTAATAACCCTGTAACGACAAAAAAGCACACAGTTTACACAGATGGCAGCAATGCAAACAGCACTTGGTGTTAACTGAACAAGTAATTCCATGCACAGACTGCAGGGATCTGCTACCACAAACACACATAAAACCAGGCTACACACAGATTGGGTTGCTTCAATAGCCTGAATCAAGTTTTTACCTTAGCACAAACATTGCTGTGGCAGGGAAGAATAAAAGCACTCCTTGTTTATATGGTATTTATATTACCTGTACTGCCACCTTGATTTGGGATTCCCTTTTAAATTCTGCTTATGGTTGAGATCTCAAACTAAATTTATGCATTTTCTGCCCCTTCTGGAGCTACTTTTGCTATTTGCTTAGCTGTCCTACTTTATGTGCTCGTCTACACACACATGAACACACACGTGTATTTACACATCCTCTTCCTATGCACTTGATTTTGCAAGCAATGTTATTTAAGCAAACCTTTACAATTCCTCTTGTAACAGCAGTTGCTAAGATGAGGTTTCCTAGTTACACAACTCAAGATCTTTAAACCGTTTTCCCTTTTTTTTTTAACCAGACCAGCTCTGAGTACATAGTGCTGTATCTGTCGAGTAATAGAGCACAACCAGGAAAGTAACAGTATGACAAGCATCAGGCCACAACAGAACAGACAGCTTTATAGGAAAGCAGAGGTCTTTCTACTCCAAATGGGGCTCAGGTTAGCTGTAGGACTCTCCTGCCACAGAGCTGCAGCAGAATTGCCTAGTTTCCTAGTTAAAATCTAAGGAGAATGGGGAGAAGGAAGAGAGGGCATAAGCTCCTTTACAGTCATCATCACCCTGCTTCTGCAGATCTAATCACACTGGTCTTGTCAGTCTTCTGCACAGCACCTAGGCTGTGCTTTACCCGTCAGCAGGTACTTTATTCACTGTATAGCTCCTACAGAGGAGTGACACATTCCGAGCTACAGGCTTGCAACAGCAAGAGGCTCTTCTCATGCCCCGACACTTCGTTTGATGCAACATGCAGAGCTACAGGAGTAGTGGAGGTGCAGTGTAGCAGTAAATGCACTGCCAGCAATTCCCACAGAGAGCAAAAATGACATTCCCTATTCAAAATGCAAACACCCTCAGCAACAAGATTTCTGAGGAATTTCTTAAGCAGTGGGAGTAGGTTTTCGAGTAACTGCATGCCTTGAGCTGAAAAAAGAGGAATCCCAGCAGCACAGGTGGAAATAATACAGTTGTGATTCTTCACAACAGCAACCACCCCTTGCAACCAGTCTGGAAGCATAACCAGCATCTCAAAGGCAAAAGGTTTCAGTTTCTGGCAGGTAGCCAGGAGATTGGAATCACTACATCCTTTTAGTCCGAGTATCACACAAAAGCAAGTCGGCCCCTGCTGAAACCAGTAAGCTTGTTCGAATGTGGAATCTGCATCAATGAAGGCAGATCATGAGCTACATGACATTTGAAAGAATTCTTCTGAGCAGGCATGAAGAGAGCTACTCAGTGAGGACAGAGCTGGGGACACACACACTCAAACAGGGAAAAAAGTAATACCTTTGTAGTTTGCAAGGAGTAACATGCAACATGTCATTTTACATGAGGATTTATCAGGTCTGAAAGCTCAGGGCATTCGTTCTGACTCAGAAAGCAGCACAGCCCACATCCAGGCTTCCCAGATAGTTGGCTTTGGTCTCCCACTTTCATCAAAGTGTTCTTGAATTCACAGCTTCATGACAAAGGATTATTGGACCCAAGCTTAAAAAGACCAATCAGTAGGCAGAGCCATGTCTTGTAAACATCAAAAAGTGACTACTAACAGCCATCCCAGTTCTTACCCAAATCCCCCAAGCATATTTTAAGGTCAATGATCTATCCATCTGGTAGCGTTGGATTCAATCTTCAGTGTGTTTTCTATTTTGAAACTCATGAACTTGCTGTTTCACGTACAAACGTAAACAGAAACAATTCAGGAAGAGCAGCACTAAGCTCAAGTTTGTTGTGGAAACACAACACTTGCCTTGGTCCAACAGAGGGTGTAGGAGATACACACATCGTTAGGGGTTGGAATGGACCTCCACAGGTCATCAAGTCCTTGAGCAGGACCACAGAACCCAATACAGGTCACACAGAAATGCATCCAGACGGGTCTTAAAAGTCTCAAAAGGAGACTCTACCACCTCCCTGGGAATCTCATTCCAGTGCTCTGTGACACTTAACACTGAAGATGTTTTTCTCATGTTGAGGTGGAACTTGCTGTGCTCCAACTCACACCCACTGCCCCTTGTCCTATCACAGGGTGCAAGTGAAAAGAGATCGTCTCTTTCTTCTTGACACCTGCCCTCATGGATTTATAGACAGTGATGAAGTCCCCATGTAACTTGCTCCTCTCCAAGCTGAACAGTCCCAGGCCTCTCAATCTCTCCTCATAGGGCAGGTGCTCCAGGCCCCTCATCATCCTCACGGCCCTGTGTTGGACTCTCTCAATCAGATCTGAACCAGGGAGCCTAGAACTGGGCACAATATTCCAGGTGTGGCCTCACTAAGGCAGAATAGAGAGGGAAGAGGACCTTCCTTGATCTGCTGGATGCACTCTTGTTAATCCATACCGGGATTCCATTGGCCTTCTTGGCCACCAGAACACACTGCTGTTCCATGGAGAATTTATTGTCTGATAGAACTCCAAGATCCCTTTCCACAGAAGTGCTCTCCAGTAGATTGTCCCCCAACCTGTATGGATGCATTGCATTACTCCTACCCAGGTGAAAATCTCTGCACATATGAAACCTCATTCAATTCCTCTTAGCCCATCCCTCCAGTCTGTCCAAGACACTACTACTCAAACACTCCTGGGGATGAAATGGGATGTGCACACAGGAGTACATGAGGACACGGGGAATCCCCAAAGTCTGCCTATTTCATACACAGGAGCACAAAAGCCAGCTGCCCTCCAGCAGTTGGTTTGTTTTGTAGCCTGTATCTCCTAAGTACAAAAGTTTGCTGGTCTAATTAGCTAGGACAATCCTCCTTGGATAAAGTTATTGTAAGTAAAATATTCCCCAGAATTTGTGTCTTACTGGGTTGCTTTAGCTCCTCAGCAAAGTAACGATGAGAGAACTGCACACTATCTGTACCAAGCAGACCTCCTCCATACGTGTTTGCTCGTTTGGATAAAATTCAAGCTGCAGCCATGTGTGATTCTTTTAATTAAAATGATCGGTAACGTTTTAATGCAACTCCTATTTTCTCATGCAAAAAAGCCACAATAAACCCCAGACTGTAAAAAAAGAGGCTTTATTTCACCACCAGCCATATAACCAATAACCACAGGACGGTGGCTGCAATAGTCTTAATCCAAAATAGTTCTGAACCCCAGGAAAATGACGCTGAAAACATGCATTGATGCTGTATTCCTATAAAAATAAATTCAAGGTACATTCATTTGGAGAAGCTTCCATATTTTCAAACAATAAATTAAGCTTTGCAATATCAACATAAATGCACATTTCAAATGACTTTAAAAGAAAAGTACAGTTAGGACACAAAACAAACCTTTCCCTTGCCTGCCAAATACACTCCTATTCTTCTAATGCACTGGCACCTACGGTCTCAGTAATTAGAGAGCACTACAGAAACAACTTCACAGATCAGTCAGACTCAGGGACTGGACACTGTCTTCCATGCTGGCAGAAACCCTAACTGGAAGCGTATTGAAAATACCAACTTATCAAGGCTTGCAAAAAAAGCCCCAACTTTGGCTTCCCCAACTACTCCCTAGTGTATCTTAGTTCTGATGAGCACTCGTCTGTACCAGCTCTAGAGAAGGGCAGTTTTAACCAGTCACAGTGTGTTTTTATGAATACCCGGCTGATTTTCAAAGTCTTGATGGGGCTGTCCCCATTACCTTGTAAGTCTTTACTGCTGTTACACTATGACGTGTGACAGCATAAACGATGTATCCCATCACTGAGATAAAAGCGCTGATAAGCAGTGATATTTGTGATGTATTCTGCAAAATGGGGACTTCCAATACATTCACACGTGAGCAGATACACTAATTCCCCACCTAATTTCTACAGACAGTAATTTAATTTATATTAAAAACCAGGAACACACCAATCCTACCAGATTTTCACTCGCATATGTAAAGCTCTGAATCAGAAGGGCACTCAGTGGCCAGAGCGGTAACCTGATGCTTAGCTGACAGCAAATTAAGTCCATGAGAATTAACAGTGCTGGTCTGAGGATGGGGGGTTGTTCCAAGAATGAACATGAGACTTTGCCAAATCATTCAGAGTCATAGAATCACTCAGGTTGGAAAAGACCCTTTGGATCATTGAGTTCAACCATCAACCCTATGAGGTACACAGAGCAGATGAGACTAACTGCTCAGGTAGGTAATACAAATACAGTCCCACTGAGGTCAGCACAGACTGCTCACTTAACCTCATGAAGAAAGAGGCCCCTTCTTCCATTCCACAGTGAGGACTTCTGACCCAGAACTAACCAACCATTTGCAAGAAAGTTGAGGAATTAATCAGGCAGTTAGGTCAGCATCAACCTTTCTGCGTTATAGCAGTCACACTGCTAACTAGTTGAGAACTGGTTTGGTTTATTACCATAATATGAAAAAATAGAAGGAAATTCTATCATCCTGCTTCTTTTTAACAGGAAAATAATGGATTTGGGCAGATGGTCCTTTCTTACATGAAGATTCAGACTTCACATGACTGTATTTTTTAAAGCATCAATTCTAGATACACATGAGAAGACCTCCCAGTGCTTGGAGGTGCAACCTTCCCTATTTACAAGCTGTCATCCTGCAGAAGGCTGATAGAAATATGATGGCTTCAGTCAGTGACTGCTGCTAGAAAATGGATGAACAGGAAGAGCAAAGCATCTGACTGCTCTTAGCATGTGTGGCAACCTCACTAGTTAACCAACCATGTCTGGGGGCCACTTTGAGGAGTTCCACTCCAAAAAAGAAACCACATGAAAATAGTCAATAATTTTCAGAAGGAAGACATTTCAGTTTTGTTTAAAATACCTTACAAGTCTAAAAAAGTAAATGAGGAAAAGCTTACAATTCTTTTCTAGGCCCATCCGACAAAAATTCAATCCAATCAACACAAGTGCTCTTCAGTAGAGAAATTGCTGCAGAAGAAAAGCTTCATTTAAAACACTGAAATGGGAAACAAATGGGAAAGGGATAAAAAAGTAAAACTTCCTGCAATTCCCATCCTTACTTTATCTGTTGAAGATTTGTGAGTATGAAAATGTGAGTATGAATTTGTGAGTATGAAAATACAATTCAGGTCTTATCTGCCTTTAACAAAACATTTCCTAGATGCCTTCTCAAAATACGTGTATGATTTTTACTGCTTTTAGTGGCATCGTTTAAATTCACAGATTCATAGATTCCTAGAATGGTTCAGGTTGGAAGGGACCTTAACAATCATCTAGTTCCAACCCTTCTGCCATGAGCAGGGACACACTCCCTAGACCAGGTTGCTCAAGGCCCCATCCAATCTGGCCTTGAACACTTCCAAGCAGGGGGCATCCACAGCCTCCCTGGGCAACCTGTTCCTGTCTCACCACCCTCATTGTGAAGAACCTCCTTCTGACTTCCAGTCTAAAATTCCTTAGAAAGGAGACCAGGTTAGGCTGAACACTGCACTGCACCCTCAGCAGTGTGACATCGTGTCACACAACAGCTACATCACTTGGACTGTCTGCGCCAGCTCAGAGAGTTTGTACAGGTTAACAGTGCCAACTCCAGAAATGCCGTTGTGAAAAGCCAAGTAAACAAAAGCTGAGCGACTCGCAGTGAACTGAAAAGTCTCACAAATGTCTATTAAATCAACATGCTAATATGTGTAATAAGAGCTTCCTTAAAGCCTGCAGCTAAGCTCAGCATAACATGTGTTCCATGACTTATCCAAGCATTCTGCAATGAAATAAGGAGTCAATGAGTTCTACTGCTTATTCCCAAACCCATCTCCTAATGTTAATTTGGCTCTTAAAAATAAAACAACCCCCCAAAACCCCTAATAGTTACCAGTCTCTCTTAACTACAACCAAAACTAAACAATGACAATAACACTATTTTTTTCATGATAACTTGGTCCTCAACAATAGTTCTTCATACTGGTGGTCACAGGTTTATAGTCAGAGAGGAGAAATGGTTGTCTGTGGCTACCATGCACTGCTTGGTCCCTGCCACGCAGAGAAACAAACACTTTATTAAACACAACAAATGTCAGCGAGTGTGGGTGCTGCTGTTTGAAGCTTGTCTAGCCTCTGAACAACTGGTACATTACCTACGTTAAAGTCCACTAACCCAAAGCAATGGTGCTGTACTTCAACTGACAATGTAACACTGGTGTGAAAACAGTCTGGCTTCATACCAACAGTGTCAGAACTTAAATATGAGAGTATTCACTTAATCTTAGAACCACAGAATGGCCAGGGTAGGAAGGGACCTTAAAGATCATCTAGTTTTAACCCCCTTGCAGAGAAAGGGACACCTTCACTAGATCAGATTACTCAAGGCCCCAGCTAACCTGGCCTTCAACACTGCCAGGGATGGGGAAGCCACAACTGCCTTGGGAAACCTGTTCCAGCATCTCACATCCCTCACAAGAAAGAATTGTTTCCTCACACTCAACCTCAATCTCCTCTCTTCAAGTCTGTAACACTTTCCCGTTGTCCTCTCCCTATGCACCCATGTCAAAAGCCCTACCCCAGCTTTCTTGTTGGGCCTTTCAAATAGTGGAAAGCTCCTGGAAGGTCACCTGGGAGCCTCCTCTTCTCCAACCTGAATAACCCCAACTCAGTCAGCCTGTCCTCATAGAGGAGGTGCTGTAGCCCTCTGATCATTTGTGTTGCTCTCCTCTGCACGCATTCCAGGAGCTCTATATCCTTCTTATGTTGGGGACATCAAAATGTTATGTTTTAGACAACAAATTAACCATTCACTAGGGTCTTAGCTGCCTGGGAACAAAGTATTTCAAGACACCTGTTCATGCTCTGTAAAGTTTCCATCACTAAATACTTTTAACCAAGCAGGTTGGCACGTTACCAGTGGAAACAAAAACCTTTCCCAGCACGTGTTCTTCAGGAAAGGCTTTACGTGAGTGAGTAAAACCAGGTTTTACTCAAATGCTGCATTTTAGAATATAAAATAAAGCCATACATATAAATAAAGCCAGTATCAGTGGAATAACTGTTTAAATTGCAACTGAATCATCCATGTCTGTTCTCGGTATTTTCAATCAGTGGAGTGTTGGTACATCGAGTCTGACACGGAGGAACAACATCTACAGGGGAATACTTTTGTTATAAAACAGTAATGTACTATGCCTGTCATTCGTACCACTAGGTATTTCAGAACAAGGGTTCTTTGGAAATACGTATGTATTTTTAACCAAGTACTGAATAGTAGAAAAAGGAGAGGGAGAAAAGAGAACAAGCTGCTAAAGAAGTGCTATTACTGAATCCTTAGGTAAAATCCCTACCATTTACTACCAACCCATGAAAGACAGGATTATTGAAAGCAAACCTCGGGATCACAAGTTTGTTGGTTGGTTTGGGTTTTTTGGCAAAACACCAACCAGCATTTAAGGTTAGTTGTATTTTAGTTATTTGTATTTCACACATCCACTCACACAAAAGGCATCCGTGGTTTGCAGCACCAGTTTTCTTGTTTCTCAATACAAGGTAAGATCCATCACTACCACCTCTAACTTGAAAGTGGTCTCCTGTGATACTTCTGATGAGACTCTGAACAGGCATTTCAGTTACTTTCATATAAAATATAAAGCCATGAGTTAAAATAGATTTAATTTTGAGGAAAAACCAGTGTATTTCACAGAGAAGAAAGGCTTACTACTCCCTCTTCACCTGCAGCCACACGAGAAATTTACTGTCAAGATCACGTAAGCACAGGCAAACCTGCTATTTGTTTGCCTGACAGTTAACAAACTTGGTGGTTTAACTCCTCCAAGAAAACAAATAATTTAAAAAACTCATTCAACTCTTTCTAATTTCTTAACTCCTGTGGAAACAACAAAATATCAGTAAGAAGATGTTTCTGTAATTATGTTTTCAATGCAAGAGCAGCTCTAAGGCAGATATCATTCAGTGCAAAGGCATCACACACTACAGAGAGAAAAAGCCCTTCGTTCTCCTCTACAGGCCCTATAGGTACACGTGCAAAACTCAGCGACTGAAATAAGGATGGACACAAAGTACGAGACACTTGCGTAGCTAATACCTGCTCTATTGTTGTTGGGTTGAGTTTTTTTTAAATAAATTATTACAGAGATTTTTGTAGCTTTGAGTGTCCTTCACCAGCAATTTCAAATGAGTTGTTCAAGTGAAAGCTCACAACTGACATTACTGAAACCAGAGTTTATGGGAACAAGAGCAGCGTTTGTTGTCACCGCATGGCAACCACCACTCGAACACACATACACATACTAGTGTGAGCCAAGGCTGTACCAAGGGACTGGAGACCGCATTCACACCAGGAGGAGCTTTACAGTGCTTTGGTAAATACATATTTAACACAGAAAAACGTAAACACCAATAGGAATACAGCAATACAGTTTCAACACAAACTCAATGAAAGAAAGAGATGTCACAAAGAGATGCTCTAAGTATTTTCTTACTATTTATTTTCTTACTTCTTTCCTCCTCGCCTTCTTGACAAACTCTTCATTGTGGGTCATGCCAACTGCAAGGGGTGACTTTGAGACCGAGGTACCACACAGCTTCAAAAGACAAAAGGTTTTAACAGCAGGCACACACATAAAAACGTGGAGGCTTTTGTTAACCATCCAGCATGCACTGCAGTCCTCACACAGGGAAGGACTGCTCGGTTTGCTCACTGCTCATATTCTTAGAGCAGCAGGCTCTTGTCTGACACAGGTGCCTTTTTCAAAACAGCTTCCCAGTCAACATGTTGACATGCAGTAGCATTTACATTTGGAGTCACAGAGACATGGAGTGACCTGATGCAGTTTAGCAAGTTAAGAGAGAACCAGAGTTACAGCCTCTTGTCTTCCAATCTGTGCCCCATCAAGTGACCTTCAGTGAAAGTGAAATCTGGAATGCAATCTATGAGAGTGAGCACAAACCTATGCACCCTTCAGTTTAAGAGAGCCAAGAAGCTGTACATCTTGCCAATTACCCTCCATGTTCCAATTAGAACTCTTGATCACCAGTGACCAGGTATCTTCTTTACCTACAACTAACAGCTTCATCTTGAAGGAAGAACCAAGCCTAATGAAGACAAGAGTCAGCCATTGAGCACAGCCTACCTTCGCTTTCCAGCTAGTTCTTGGGGAAAAAAACAACCATCTGGGAACATGGGAAATGCATATGGTACAGCTGAGGCAGTTTCTAGAATGAAACTCCTGATACAAATATCCATAATACATAATATCCATAATACAAACCATCATTCTAAAATATATCTGAATACACGTGTGTATGTGTATATATATCTCTCTCTCTAAAAAGAAAATTATCTACTTTTCTCTTTTATACACATATAAACAGCTTGCTAATATGCCCCATAAAAGTTTTTCCTGATTAGGATTAATCTTTTAAATAACAGTTTTCAACAGTCCCTTACAATAGGATTCTTAAACACAATTCGAAAACGCAGAACTATCTCAGGGTAATCAAAAAGCACACAAAATAAATTAACACCATACAAATGTGGTTATCTTGTTCACAAAGTCCAATTCTCCCATTTGAAATGAAATGGAGACCAGTGTACCTTAGGGTGAATTATTCATCAAAGTACAAATTCTTTTGCTCTTTCCATGTAAATCCTCACGTGGATCTAGCTGCATTTCCATAAAGCAAGAAACACAGTAAACCCGTAGAACTCTCGCAAAAGGGAGTTGCGTTTCAGCACTGTGTTCTGCTGGAGGGCAGCAAGTTAGAGTTTTATCACCATCTGAACACTAGCAACACCTGTGCCCTTTTAAAGCTTCATACCTTGAATTAGCAGCAATGTATCTGACGGGTTCAGTAGTAATTTGTCTTCCAGTATTGGGTGAGATTTGTTTGTGTATACAGTAAGTCAAAAGTCTAGCATGTGTGTGCAACGTTAATCCACGTTTTCATCTGAGAACTGGTAACTACACATGGAAACACTGGAGACAGAGCATTAAACCTCGTTGTAAGTTAGAAAGTTTCAGTCCACACAGAGAATCAGCAGTGAAAACAAGTATAAAAGGAGACAGAGAGCAGGAACAGGAGTAAGAACTCTAAGAAGTCACTGTTGAAAGGTGAAGTTGCAATGAAAATTGGTCAACAGAAGATGCAGACTGTACCATCTGCATAAATGCTTAATGGCAGCATTGTTCTGCACATCACACAGACAAGGTGTGATCTAAGAACCCTACTGTAACAGCTGGCACACCTACTAATAGAGTTTTGGTAACTGAATACTTAATTTCTCCAGCTTTTAATGTACAGTAGTTTTGCATTACCCCACAGAGCTCTTTGTCAGCCTTTCAGAAGTCAGGCTTACATTTCCATGAGTATCTAGGCTCTCAATAAAGATACAAACATTCACCTCCAGCAAAGCTCCATGCAACAATATAAAATACCTCCTTAAGCTGAATCACTTCAATACTGTGAGTTTTCTTTTTGCTATTGCAAAAGAAACACCAGGATCTTCGTAACTTCCAAAGAGAAGGGTGTTTTAAGGCAGTAAGAGACATGTTAAGGTTTCCATGACTGGTTATGGCTATGTGAATAAAGCATATTACACACAATAGCTCCTCAATATTTATCTACATGACTTCATTATACTGTACAGGATTTAACAATCTTCTCCAGAAATTTAAAGTGCCACAGTTCAAATGTGCTCATCTGTCTGCTCAAGGGCCTCTAGTCCATTCCAGCTGCTTTCAGAAAAAAGCCCTTGCTTTACTTAAAGAGAAGTCTTTTCAGGGGGAAGAAAACAATTCATCCTTCACTGCAGTGCTAACTGGAATCCAGCGGTCGAATCAATCCTTCTTTGTAAACACGAAGAATAGCTTCACAAACAAATTTGTACTGACTCTGTATAAGGAGAGAAAACAAACACATTTATGGATGATTATAGGTTATTAGGTACTGGAGCAGGTCCAGAGGAGCAATAAGGCTGGGGAAGGGACTGGAGCGAAAGTCTGATGACGAGAGGCTGAGGGAGCTGGGGCTCTTTAATCTGGACAAGAGGAGACTTGGGGGGGACCTTCTCCCTCTCTACAACTCCCTGTAGGGAAGCTGTTGTCAGGAGGGGGTCAGGCTCTTCTCCCAGACAACCAGTGCCAGGACAAGCTTCCAGGGGAGGGTTAGGTTGGATGTTTGGAAGCCCTTCCTCATGGAAAGGGTGATCAGAGCCTGGAATGGACTGCCCAGGGCAGTGGTTCCCCATCCCTGGAAGTGTTGAAGGACAGACTGATTGTGGCCCTTAGTGCCCTGGCATGGTCAATGAAGTGATGTCATGGGTTGGGCTGGATAAGCTCAGAGGGCTTTTCCAGTCTCAATAATTCTGTAAGTCTTTATACTCCTGATTCTACAGTAGCACTGAACAGCACTACCAGCCCACTGGTTCCTTTTCTTCTAGACAAGGACAGCAGAGGAGATCACAGATGGATGGAGAAAACTCAACTCTCCTGACTCGTGTTCAGAGCAAGCAAAGGTATCATTTAATCTTTGAAGGACAAAATTTCATGCCAAGCAAAACACAACCCCCAAATTTAAAAGGACATGTGGTTGAATTTCGGGGAATGTTGCATGTGAAAAGAGCCAGAGGTCGCACCATGACAGATTTACTTGTAATAACTATGCAAATGTGTGTATATATATATATATATATGATTATTCCAAGTTTAATTGGCTATTTATGATCTTTATATGTCGCATCTATTTATATTTGGTCGTTACCTGATTATTGCAAGTGTCCTGACCTCGACCATCCTGAAGTTATGCATTACTGGGTACATTTCATTTACATGATCAAAACTGCTTTTTTGCTGTTTTGCAAAAAACTGGATATTGTACCCTGGATAAAATTTATGAGGTTCAACGAGGCCAAGTGCAGAGTCCTGCACCTGGGCTAGGGTAACTAGCATTACCAGCACTGGCTGGGAAATCATCTACTGGAGAGTAGTCCTGTGGAAAGGGACGTGGGGGTGCTGATGGATGGAAAACTGGCCATGAGCCACCAGTGTGCAATCGCAGCCCAGAAGGC
>VZRI01007510.1:21224-46918 GCA_013397515.1 Upupa epops | reverse complement strand
TTTGACCTTCCAGTATCTGAGGGGGCCCTGAGAAGGCAAGGGAAGGTCTATTCCAAAGGGTTTGTGTTGCTAGGACAAGGATCACTTGGTTCAAGCTGGGAAAGGAGACTGAGGCAGGAGATTAGAAACAAGTTCTTCAATGTGAGAGTGGTTGAAGGCTGGAATGGGCTACCCAGGGAGGTGGTGGGGGCCCTGGAGTCATTAAAGGTCAGGAGCACCCTGACCTAGGTAGGGATGTCCCTGCTTCTGTAGGGAGGTTGGACTAGATGACCTCTGGAGGTCCCTTCCAGTCTGGAACTGTCTATGATTCAATGACTGTATCAGATACACGAGCCCAACTGCCTTGCTAAAAGAAATTATTCTTTTAAATAATAAATAATTATATAAAAATAACTATAAGAAAAATAATATAACAATAAAAAGATTATATATCCTTTTAAAAAGCACCTACTGTATTGCTGAAGATGGAATATTTTATTTTCAATTCCTGATCACCACACACTTTCTTTTGTACCAGTGGGATCAATACCTTTGGAATGAATATTTCTAAGGAGCAGCTGGCATATTAATGCCATTTTGAGCTCATTTAGTTTTCGTAAATAAGAACAAAATGTGAAGACGAATTAGATGAGTGTTTCTTTGCTGAATTATGCTACTGCAATTAGCAATTAGCCTGTGAGCCTGTTTCTGTACAGGTATACGAGGAGACATCAGCAGCAGGACTAGCACAGAACTAAAAACCCATAAAACCTGAATACATTTTGATGATGAAGACAATCCTGAGAGTAGAAGAGCAAGGAAATGTAACAGAACTTACGAAGATGACGGCATTTTCCTCCTCTAGTTCTCCAAAGTACTTTTCTCTGTGAAAATGAAACCCTTTCTCCAAAGTCCATATCACACGTTCAGAGAAAGGCAGCTTTGCATTTTGTAAATGGCTTTTTACATCTCTGCAATGTTGTCCTCACTGCCATGGTGGGTCAGTTCTGATCATCCCTCCAAGAGCGTGTGGTAACAGTCCCCCAGTATCTCCCAAAGGGCAGGGCTTAGACTGAAAAGGATCTCAGATAACAGCTGCACAGCAGTAGCTATAGAGTATATTTAACAATCGCCCATAATCTGCAATACATTTTCTTTTAAGTACAGAAAAGCTTCAGCAAAACTGGAGGATGACAATTAATTCTCTGCATCTCAATTTCCCTACCTTTTCTTTCAACCCTTCACTCAACTACTCCCACCTTCCACATCACTCTTTTGTCTTTATTTCTTAATTATCTTTTCTTGTCATTGTTATTGTCATTTGCATACTTCCACTGCCTGAGTAAGCCAACTGGGATACTCAGTTTTCTGTTCAAGACTTCTACTAACTCTTGTGATCCGGTTACCAAACAAGTCAGGATGAGCCCTCCAGTATCACTTCCTCTGACTCAAAGTACTTGTTTTCTTGGCTTTTACCTGCTGTTTGCATTGTTATTGCTCACTCAGCTGAAAACCGGTTTATTCTGTATGTCCTAAAGTACCACTTGCTCTATTGTTTAGTGCCTCTAATTTCTCTTTAATGGACCATAATGGTTAGTTTTTCCTTTTTATTTTTTTTTAATGAGAAGCCACACAGTTACAAAAATTCTGCTGCTGCTGTTTATTTGTTTGGTTGAAATTCTGTTTTGTAGTACCTGGTAACTAAATTACAGGTCTTTGAGAAACTACAGCTTTCACATGATTAACAGCAGATACGGAAGCTGACCAGTTAACAGCTCTCATGAGCCCAGTCTTACCAAGTGTGCCCCCGTCTGATACTCACTCACAACATGCACCCAGTGTGTACCATCTCAGGATGGGAATGCACACACCATCCCCAAAGGGCAGCTGAATATGGTTCAGGCAAGGCTATTACAACTGAACAATCCCTCTAATTACAGCTGAACGATCCCTAATGGCTTTTCCCAGAAACCTAAGCTGCATATCAAATCCAAGCAGTGGGGCTAACTGGAATACAGGCACAGGGCATCCAGGATAGATTCAAACATTAATATGCTTTTCTTCAGCATTTTGCTTTCTCACAGCTAACTGCTTCCTTCTGTGTTTCATTTGCAGCGCAGTATGCCAGCTCTGGCTTTGCACAGCAGAACCTGCTCACTGCAGCAGTATCAAGTGAATTTAGTTTTGCAGTTTGCTGTGACAGATCATTCCTCTCCTGCCTGTGCTCACAGGGAACTGTGGAACACAGTAAGCAAGGTGAAAAGTCCTATTTTGGATACTCAGGGTCTAACTGTCAGCATAATTGCTATTTCCTGCAATCTCCAGTTACGTCCAACTGCAGAGCACAAAGACAGTTCCTGCCAATCTCTCCTGTAACAGGTGGGTGATGAAATTCACTCCTGTCTGATTCCCAAAAAGAGACAGCCAGCTCTACAAAATTCAAGCCTGAACTTGCTCAGTTCATTTTGGAAGTTCTGGGGGCAGTTCTGGGCCCCTCACTTCAAGAAAAGATTGAGGGGCTGCAGCAGGTCCAGAGGAGCAATGAGACTTGGGAAGGGTCTGAAGGTNGTTAGGAAGCCCTTCTTCACAGAAATGGTGCTCAGAGCCTGGAATGAACTGCCAAGGATAGTGATGGAGTCACCATCCCTGGAGGTGTTTAAGGACAAACTGGCTGTGGCCCTCAGTGCCCTGGTGTGGCCAATGTGGTTATGTTAAATCATGGGCTGTGCTGGATGAGCTCAGAGGGCTTTTCCAGTTTCAGTAATTCTGTGATTCTGTAAATACACACTTTACCTTATCTACGATTCTAAATATAGGAAGCATGAAATACAATGGCAACTGAAGAACCATAAAACTAGGTAATTTTAAAAAACTGTTTTGAAAGTGGACAAGTGCAGTATATACAGTGAAAATGAGGCTTCTCACTTACTGATGTTTGCACCATCATGGCTCGCTGGTCTCGCATCTTTCGTACAATATCCAGTGGATAAACAGGTTGGTTTCTTTCAATTAAGCACATGGCTGTTTCCATAGTGACCAATACACCAGTGCGACCAATTCCAGCGCTGTGAAGTGTAACAGAAAAATCGGTTCATACATTAGTTTTTTTTACAGTGCCACATATTCATGTCGCAGTCTCAATACTAGGATGCTAAACAGCCTTAGAAATGACAAGACCACCTTAATAAAATTAGAACAGAAGGAGAAGCTTATCGTTAAAGCCACTTCAGTAATACTTCCTGACCAGTACTAAAAGGAAAAGCATTTTAATATAAATAAAAGCTCACTTAAAGTAAATAGATTTTTGAATAATTATAATGTGTTATTAATTTAAATGCACTGGCTCGGTATTTTTGACTAAAGAAAGGTAAGAGCTAACTGGCTGCTTTTTGACAGGCACTTCAACTGCAGAAAAAAACCCCTTTGCCAATACCATTTGAAGTGAGGTGAGATCAGTGGTGGAGGATAAAAACAGAGAACAACTTACTTTGCAGATTATCACCTCAGTGATAAGGCATCATGAATAAGGCATCTCACAAAAAGGTTGTAGGAGAAAGAGGGAGAAAAGACACTCACCTGTTAGATAAAGCACCAGTGCTTCTGTCTTCAACAGTGAACTCTAGTATTGTAGTCTAACACTGTCAACCTCCTGTCTTGTGGACAAATTCTTCAAAGCAAATGCTTATTCTAAAGCTAAAGCAATTCTATAGCCAGAATTTTAAAATACAAGTACCTGCAGTGAACAAGGACAGGTTCATTCTTTACTCTCTTTGGCCTCATACAGGTCACAAACTCCAAGAAGTCCATGGAGTCGTCAGGAACACCGTGATCAGGCCAAGCAACATACTGGAGATGGGTGACGTTGTGGTGTTGTTCTGTCTAAAATACAGTATGGATTTGAGAAAGCGTTCAGTGTTATGACTTCTGTACTGGTGTTTGCACCAGGTATGTCATACTTTTCACATCAAATCAATTCTGCAGATGCAAATGGTGTAGAAATGTTGTCACTTAAAAATTCAGAGGAAAGCATTCTTACCAAGTGTGCAAAAAGAATATCATTTTCTATATGGAAAGGATATATATTATATATAACATTTTCTATAGGAGGTAGCAAGTTCCACTTCTGTCATCTAAACAGGGTTTAATGTTTTAAATTTATTTACTGTTGACCTATTATACCTTGATATCAATGATACTTCACAGTGAGGGTAACGGAGCATTGGAACAGGCTGCCCAGAGGGGTTGTGGAGTCTCTTTCTCTGGAGAAGTTCAAGACCCGCCTGCATGTGTTCCTGTGCAACTTGGTCTAGATGAACCTGCTGTGGCAGGGGGATTGGACTAGATGATCTTTCGAGGTCCCTTCCGATCCCTAATGATTCTATGATTCAACTGAGTTAAAAGGCTACAGGGCTTATGCATAACAACACTGTATAACAGTTCAGAACAGGCAGGAGGGAAGCAGCTAGAAACAACAGAAGTACTGGGAACAGTATCAGAATAACAGGGTCTTGGGGGCTATATAGTCTATTCTAAATACAGGTGTCTGTGTGTACTTACAGACTCAGTTATGTTATAAAGTTGTGTGCAGTATTGGCTCAATGTGGTCTCTTTTAGAAAACAATATATTTTGATCGTACATGTATATGTTTATGCTCTGGCAGAGAGGCTGGACTAGATGATCTTTTGAGGTCCCTTCCAACCCCTAATGTTCCGTGATTCTGTGATTCATTGCACACACATGAATGACTTCTCCACAACCCACAGAGGGGTTTTTTTTGCCTGGAAGTGATATAATGAGAAGATTCTGTTCTATTAATACCTCGTTTTTTCTTTCAATTAAACTAAAAGAAATGGTTTTACAGAAGTTCTTTCAGCTTAGCTTTTTGTTAACTTTGGTTATGCAATCACTCATTCATCTTTGCATCCAGATTAGGCTCAACCACTGTGTGACAGACTAATCCAATTATTAAGGTTGGAAGGAAAAAACGCTCACACACTCCCCAGCTCTGCTGCATCATGCACTGAGCATCTTAGTCTACAAACAGCAGACTTCATGCTCCTTTATTTCTTACATGTTTAACAACACTTAAAACTGCCAGCTGCATTTTTCTGCTATGCATTACCAGACTTAACATCTGACACCCTATGGCAATAAACCTCCTCCTTCTCACTGTATTAGTCTATACAAGCTGGCTTCTCCCTAGGATGCTTGCTAGTGACAAGGAATGATGCCAGAGACTGTAAGAGGTTTCTTTCTTTTTGTCTTTACATGCACAACTACTCAAATATATGACCTGCTTTAAATATTTTCTGCTGCTTGGTTTTCTCTCTCACTTGAGGAAGTGGTTCCACTTCCAGGCTGGGAAGAGAGAGACAGAGGAACTATTGCCTGCATACCAAGAGGAGTCCTAGGAAATGTGTTTGTTCTGGTCAAAAGAACAGTAAAAATGTACAGCTACTTCCAAGGACAGAAGATAAACAACACAGCTCACACTGTGCTTCTTAAAGGCTGGGTTATCACCATTGCAGCAAGAGCCCCAAGTGGAAAATGCACTACAATGTTAATGACCAACCTCACTGTAATACAAAGTATATTGGAATCCACCATCCAAGAATCAAAAGATCCCACAGTGTTCAAGATCTCTGAGAAAAAAACATGGCCATAGACTGAAAAAGAATCCAAAATGTGACAAGAAAACGTCATTTACAAGTCCAGTTCTGCAAATCTGTGTGTGCTTCATCATAATCTCTTCAAAAGAGAGTAAGGTAACTCAGCAAATACATGTTAACAGTTGGAGCTGACTCTTTTAAATTAAAGACATCTGAATTCCAGCATTCAGCTGAAACAAAGACTTTTGTTTAATTCTAAAATTATCCAAGAGTATTCAGCCACCTTCCCTGTGCATCAAGAATTTCAAGCCATGCATTGCGGGTAAGTGCCAGGAGCGCAACCAAGAACCACAGACAGTGATCTCCAGCCATTTTTACAAACTTGATTTTCATAGTTGTAGATTCCTAAGGTTGAAAGGGACTTCCCAAAGGTCTCCTATTCCAAGGAGGGCCATCACTCACCTGCCCTGAGCCCCATACAGCTTGACCTTCAATGGCTCCAGGGATAGGCCCCTGTACCACCTCTCTAGGCAGCCTGCTTCAGGGATCCCCCACCCTCAGACTCAAGAACTTTTTCCTCCTGTTCAGCCTCAGTCAGTTCTTTTCAAGCTTCAAACCATGACCCCTTATCCTATCATTCCCTGCGCTTGGGAACATTCTTCCTCAGCCTTCTTACAGGCCTCTCTCAGGTACTGGAAGATTGCTATCAGATCCCCCTTGGAGTTGTCTTCTCTTCAGGCTGAACAACCCCAGCTTCCTCAGCCTGTCCTTGTAAGGCCATTTTCATGACCTCCTCTGGACCTGCTCCATCAGGTCCTAGTCTACTGTTTACTTATTGGTAATCTAGACCAAACACAGAGAGCTGCACTTCTTTCAAGTAGTTCATACAGGTATTAAGTACAACAAGCAACATACCTAAGACTTATTCTCAGTCAGAAAACACTGTAAGAGCATGAACTTAGTCCCCAGAGGGCCTTTTTTTTGGTGCTTAACTTGCTGTCACCTGTCCTATTCACCCATAGAGAGCAACAGAGTTGTCTGCTGGAAGCAACCTGGAAGGATCATCCAGTCCAATCCCCCTGGCACAGCAGGATCACCCAGACCAAGTCCAGGCCAGCTTCAAATGTCTCCAGAAAAAAGACTCCACAAACCCCCAGGCAGCCCCCTCCAGTGCCACATCACACTCACTGGGAAGAACTTCTAGAATCGGTCAGGGTTGGAAGGGACCACANGAGCCTCCTCTTCTCCACACTGAACAGCCCCAACTCTCTCAGTCTGGCCTCATAGGAGAGGTGCTCCAGCCCTCTGATCATCCTCATGGCCCTCCTCTGGACTCGCTCCAGCCACGTCCACATCCTACTGGTAATAAGGTCTCCAGAAATGAATGCAGTACTCCAGGTGGGGTCTTACCAGAGTGGAGGGCAAGAATCACCTCCCTCGACCTGCTGGCCACACTTCTGATGCAGCCCAGGATCCAGTTTGCCTTCTGGGCTACAAGTGCACACTGCTGGCTCATGCTGAGCTTTTCATCCACAAGCACCCCCAAGTCCCTCTCAGAGCTACTCTCCAGCCAGTTACTGCCTAGCCTGTATCTGTGCTTAGTACTGCCTCGCCCCAGATGCAGGACCTTACACTTGGTCTTGTTAATCCCCATGAGGTTGGCTTGTGCCCACCTCTCTAGCCTGTCCAGATCCCTCTGAATGGCATTCCTACCCTCTGGCATGTCAGTACAGTCTATTAGTTATCTGCACTTCAGTTGTAATTCCTTTGGTTGAACTCTTCTGAGATGATCCCAACTCTTAAAACTTGACATCATCTGCTTTTCAAAATGTGCATGTATTTCTAAATACTTCTTGATTAATACAGTTAGACCTACTGTAAATAAGTTATATTCATATGTATGTTAGAACTAGCTTTGTAATGCTTTTAAACTCAGAAAGGGTTGACCAAATACCATTGCGTATGGAAATACCTTGCTCTAAAAGAGCATCACAGCTCTAAAATCTAGCCCTCATACATTTCAAAAAGTGACAAAATTATAGTTACTGGTTCCATACTTAGCTCCACAGTGGAATGTCCTGCTAACACTTTTAAAAATACTATTCCTCCCAGACCCTGCTTCTCTGTAAAGACCTGGCAATAGTATAAAAGAGAGTTTCTCATTATATTCGAGCTGCAAGTCATCTGAAATAACTGCCACTCATTTATTTATTTAGTTATTGTAGCATCCTACTAACTGATAAAATAGCAAATTTATAAAATCTGACTTTATGAATCCTGCTCTGTAAGTCTAAGCTTACAGAAGTGAGATTGCTTATGACACACCTGCTATTTTTGCCTAACTTGACATTATACAACCCGTTGTTCCAAAAATATTCTGTGGGTTTTGCACTCCCTTGGACTGATTTCAATTGAATTAATGTATTTGGTATTCCCACAAATCAGCTTAAAAAGGTGGATTAAAAAAAAAATAAATTAGATCAAACAAATTAGAGGCTGCGGTTACTCCTCTGTATTATGCAATCTGCCCAGTTTATCATCAGCCATTTCACCAGCGTTTAGCTGCTTCACAGCACTGACCCACATTTACTTGGCAAGCAGCTACAAAGGTCTTAGGCATCACACCTGTCCCAAGGCATTTGTATGGTCCTGTTGACAATGGTTACTGCTGCTGCAGCAAAGGGATCAAGCAAAGGAAGATGTACTTGCACCTACTCCTCCTGTGCAAGTTACAGACATGTTACTGCAAAAGTGACTTTATGGCTAACACCCTCAATTTTGGTCAAAAAAACCAATGAAGAGCTCAGAATTATTGAGGCTGGAAAAGCCCTCTGAGCACATCCAGCCCAGCCTGTGACCTCACATCACCCGATCAGCCAGACCAGGGCACTAAGAGCCAGTGTGTCGTTAAACAAAACTCAACATTTTCCCTCATGAACTGCTCTATGAGATGTAACAGCAAGAGAGTCAAACAGTGTGGAAAGCCTCCACCCAAAGAATTAAGAAATGTATTAAAATTAGAGACATTTTAGTTTTGTCTGTTTGTACAGCACCATGCTGCTATACAGCCATTGCTGCCTTTGTACCATCTAGTATCTAGGTCTACATGCTGCTCATTCATAAACAGAGAGATATCAGTTATTCTTCAAGTTGTAATTTTACCTCCTCCAGTGCTGTGCTTGATCTTCAATTTGTTCGATTTACTGCATCAATTTATTTTCTTCAAACCATCTTTCCCATTGTTGTGATGCCCATGGAAAACTTCTTGATTGAAAAGCTTCTCTCCCCAAATCTCCCTATTTGCGTTGTCATTGCCTCCACAATCACAGAACCTCAGAAGCTGGAAAAGGCTTCTGAGCTCATCCAGCCCAGCCACATCGACCACATCAGGACACTAAGGGCCACAGCCAGGCTGTCCTTAAAACATCTCCAGGGATGGGGACTCCACCACTGCCTTGAACAGCCCATTCTAGTTGGCTTGTTAGCTATTCTACCTGCATGTACCATTGCCTGAATGGCCCACATTTCATCGTTGATAGAGCACAGTTACTTAGAAATAGCTCTCACTCAAAATCAAAATAGACGTGAGGAGCCAGTGTCTGCAAAACTGTTTACAGAAAAACACTAAACTTCTTTATGAGTTTTATCATAATACCTGTACAGCATACTGTCCTAATCATAGCATGATTTGGGTTGGAAGGGACCTTAAAGATCACCTAGTTCTAACCCCTTGCCATGAACAGAGATACCTTTTACCAGACCAGGTTGTCCAGAGCTCCCTTCAACCTGGCCTTGAACACTTCCAGGGATGAAGCAGCCACAACCTCCCTGGGCAACTTGTTCGAGTGCCTCAGCACCCTCAGAATAAAGAATTAATGACAGAACTTCAAAAAGTATGATTCTGAAGAATAGTATGAAGATGTGTACCTGTATACAACATGTGCATATCCACACATAGAAATGCACATGCTCAGACAAGAATCTGTCTCTGCCTATCTCTAACTGAGTCCATTCAGCTTGCATGGGGATAAGTAAAAATAACGTGCATTTACCTCAATATTTGTAATCACCATTTCTCTAACAACATAAGCGATTGTGCAGTCTTCAGAGTGGCACCTGACACGAAAACTGCCATATTCCATCACATCCGGTGGATCAGGCCAGTACTGATGACATTTGGTCTGTAAAGAAAATGAAGAACACATCAAAGCTGTTCTATTTACACTATTCCCTCCTATTCAGGGAGTCCTATAAGTGGAATAAAATCCACTTTCACTGTTTAACTGGTGAGGAGCTTACATCTAGACTGGAAAATAACATGACAGAATAGGTTAAATTCTTCACATACTTTTGTTTTAGTAATTTATAATAAAAACCCAGGTAAATGGGATGCAAGATGCTTTCTGCCTGGTACTTAGCTGCAATTGCTAAAATGACTTATGAAGGCTTAATGCAGGAGAATAAACAGACACACAAAGTGTTAGAGGCAAATTTATAACCAACTTCAGACACCCAACAGGCTGTTATAGTGAAGACTTCTTCAAAGCGAGCAATAAAAAGGCATGAAACTGAACACAGCATGAAATAAAGGGAATACTGATTAGATGTTGGCGCAAAGTTCACATGAGAATGGTTGAGTACAGAAGCATAATGCCCTATGAGGCTGTGGAAATAAACAAAGCCTGTCTGACATGACACTGAAGCATGAAGATCAAAGCTACTTCTGCTTTGAGCAGAGAGGAGTGGACCAGGGATCTCCACAGGTCCCTTCAAATTCTTCATAGACCTTGAAGCAAGATCCTGCTCGCAACCACACTGTCACTTCCTAGTTCCAACACTGCAGTCTCATGGCTGACCAAGGCAGTCTCCATTTAGAGAGGCCCTAAGAAAGAACTCATTCTGCACTGAAAGAGTGAGCAAGAACAGAAATACTCAGCTCTGTCTCCCCTTAACACACCCTCTAGAGAAGATCAGAATGCCTGGTACTTGTCTGGCAGCTTTTGTAAGCTTACTTTTACGCCTGTCCCTGGAAGCAAATGGTGAAGACAATGAGGTCAGCCTTGCAATCTTCTAGTGCAGAGTCCTGTACCTGGGATGGAGTAACCACCATTATCAGTACTGGCTTGGAAATCATCCACTGGAGAGTAGTCCTGTGGAAAGGGATCTGGGGCTGCTGGTGGATGGAAAACTGGCCATGAGCCACCAGTGTGCAATCGCAGCCCAGAAGGCCAATCAACATACTGGGCTGCATCAAAAGAACTGTGCTCAGCAGATCAAGAGAGGCCATTCTGCCCCTGTACTCTGCCCTGGTGAGACCTCACCTGGAGTATTGTATCCAGTTCTGGAGCCCCCAGCACAAGAAAGATGCAGGCACATTGGAGCGGGTCCAGAGGAAGCCACCAACATCATCGGGGAAATGGAGCATCTCTCCTACGAGGACAGGCTGGGAGAGTTGAAACTGTTCAGCCTGGAAAAGAGAAGGCTCCAGGGGGACCTTCTTTTGACCTTCCAGTATCTGAGGGTGCCTTACATGAAGGCAGGGGAAGGTCTATTCCAAAGGGTTTGTGTGGCTAGAATAAGCAGCACTGGGCTCAAGCTGGGAAAGGAGACTGAGGCAGAAGATTAGAATCAAGTTCTTCACTGTGAGAGTGGTTGATGGCTGGAATGGGTTGCCCAGGGAGGTGGTGGGGGCCCTGGAGTCACCGAAAGTCAGGCCTGAAGAAGGTCTGAACACCCTGCCATAGGTAAAGATGTCCCTGCTTGTGTAGGGAGGCTGGACTAGATGACCTCTTGACCTAACTCCTGTATTAGTTTGTAGCTACTAAGGGCTATGAGTTACTTCTGTTTTTGACAGGAATTCAGTGAAATGAGAAAAAACCCCAATTTTTCATTCAAATACATTTTGTGCTTTAAGGCACAAAATTTTTAAACACAGAACAAACATTAGCAGCGAGAATGCTATGGACAAAGTTATTACAGGCACAAAAATCCACAGTGACTTGGTCATACAATGAAAGCTGCTTTCCACACTTTGTAGGGGAGAACTGAGCTCAGAATCTGAACTAACCACTCGACAACGTTAGTTCGAGGTACACCTAAATACAAGTGAGAGCTGAAGTGGAATTCAGTATTAAAATTACATTAATTAGTGTGCCTTTTCTAGAAGAAAACAGATTAATCAATTCTGTATACACCCATGAGAAAACTTGTCTGCTGATGATAGTAAAAGGCTGATCTCCAGATCCCTGAAGTTACAAAGTCTTCATTTTTCTGGTTGGTCTTCTAAAGGGAGATGCACCAGACACTTCTAGCATGCAGGTTTTGTGGAACTTGGGAAAAGTCTGGTGCATAAAGATGCAGCAGAATGGTTAGAAGTAACCAACAAATTTGAGGAAAGGCTGAGGGAGCAGAGTCTCTTTAGCTTGGAGAAGAGGAGGCTGAGAGGTGACCTCATAAATGTCTAAAACATGTCAAGGGTGGGTGTCAGGAGGATGGAGCCAGGCTCTTCTCAAAATCATCTGGTGATAGGACAAGGGGCAATGGGTGCCAGCTGGAACAGAGGAGGTTCCCTATAAATATCAGATGGAACTTCTTCACAGTGAGGGTAACGCAGCATTGGAACAGGCTGCTCAGGGGGGGTTGTGGAGTCTCCTCTGGAGATGTTCAAGACCCGCCTGGATGTGTTCCTGTGTGACTTGGTCTAGGTGATCCTGCTGTGGCAGGGGGATTGGACTGGATGACCTTTCGAGGTCCCTTCTGATCCCTAATGATTCTATGATACTTTGGCAAGAGAATCTATCTTTTTCTATTCCCAAAACTTCACCAATAAACTGAGCAAATAGAAATCATCTTCACAGAACTTGGGAGAAGTGTCTGGTGCATAAAGGTGCAGCAGAATAGTTAGAAGTCATCAATAAATTTCTTGGAAGGTCCGACTCCCTGGGCAAAGCACAGACTAGTTAGTATGAACTAACCTGTGTTTTTCCTCAATCCAAGGAAAAGAAAGCAGAGATGCTTTTCCTGGTTTTGTCTGACTGCAATACAATTTAAAGATGAAGAGATTGGTTTTGTGCCGGATGATGTTCAGTAGTGCTTGGATAAACAGCTGCGTAACCTGACCATGGCTATAATCTGTAGCTATTTAACTTTCAAACTTCATTCATATAGTCCAGTGAGGAACTACATTGCTGCTTAAGTGTCAGTATTGACCTCCCAATCATGATGCTGTTTAGTACCTCAAATACATTCTTGCATTCCACAAACACTGGGACTCTTTTACTGGGGTAACAGGCAAATCTGACAATGTAGGATATATCACCTAGGAAATAAAGGCTACAGTGAGGGCAGACGAGTCATTTATCTTTACCTGTTTTAAAAGCCTCTACAGTTTTCAGCTTCTGTAACTTCAAAATTAATAATCTAAAGACTCATTTTAAACGACAGATGACGCATTAAAGCAAAGTACAACAGATCACAACATGCTGTATTGAATTTCACTGGGTGATTCTGAAATTAATGGAGTGCTAGAACTGATGTAAAAGGAATTAAAAGCATTCTCCAAGCAACGCTAGGGAAGAACCATGCCACAAATAAAAGCAATCAGGTTTAATTCTGACCACCAGCATGCTTAAACTAGTAAGTACTGCATTAACAGGCTCTTGCTTGAGGCCATACTGCAGACTTTGCTCAACAGTTCCAGAAGCCTGGTTAATAACTGGGAGAACAACTGCTGTGTTGTGCCCAGGTCCTAGGAAAGAAAAATGGACCACACACAGTACCTGGTTGATCAGCAAATCCAAGTTGATGCAGTGGTCTCTGTTTCTGAGACAGCTGGTTTGTTTTCAAAGTGTAACAAAAAGGAATTTGCAGCGTATCTGCTCCCCCAAGTAATTCAGAAAGCCTAGTCTTCAGAGACATGATTCAACAGAAAAAGCTGGCCTATTTTAGAGTTATTTAATCAGAATGATGGGGGAAAATGTTTAAAGGCACAATATGTTTATTCAGCATACAGAGAAGCTGAGCACTTACCCGTCCTCGTTCTGTGAGGGTTGTTAACATGATGATCAATGACAACTTGTGATCCCAGACTACCTGCCAGAAGTGTGCGCACGTGTGTGGGAGAGGCCCCTGAGTAGCAATGTACCTGTTCACAATGCCCACAGAAGGAATTTCCATCTATAAAGAGAAAGAAAAATCCTATGCAAAATTTGCTACACTACTCAAGAAGTATTTTAATTCAGCAATTAAAAAAAATTGAATCCTTAGTCTTTAAATTTTGTCTGCTATTGCAATATGGAAAGCGCGCCGACATCGCCTCTGTATGACTTACATTCACGTAATTTGCATTAATGTAATCTTCATCTCCCTGCAGTATTATCCTTGTGGCATCATCTGCACACACACACACAAAGATAATAAAATTAGCAATTCAGGGGCACACTTTCCTTCTATTAAATTAAAACACCAGCAGCAGACTACAAACGAGAATATATTACCTCTTAGAAAATAACACGAACAATGACACAACTTTGTTTATACAATGAAATCTTTCCTCAAGAAGTTCAATACAGCAGGTTTATAAACTATCATTTGTAGAATAAAGCAAACCAGGCAGAATCTGTACTTAATACTCACAAGGCAGAACATCTTTGTATCTATTCTTGTCCATATTCTGAGGTACCTTTGCACATGTAACAGCCAACCCTGGTTTCTTTCGATACAGTTGCTGCAGAATAGAATGAAAAACAGCAGGGTTTTGAGGGCTGTAGTTATGCTGTACACACACTGAACACATTCAAATGCAAATATCTAGACTGAAAAAGCATTTGTAAGTTATTTTCTTTAATCTTTTTCCTAACCATCTTCAAAATTCACCTGAGACATTTTTGGTTTTAGTATGACAAAAGTATCTGTTATTGCCAGCCCATCATCGTCTCCAGAAGAATTTCTAGGCAAAGTCATTGATATAAACCAGCAAGGTTACCTTGCCAGAAAGCAGCTGTGAGTGAAAAAAGTTAGCAGAAAAATAAATGAAAAAGTTGCAGAAAAACATTTTCTGGAATCAACTGCAATACAGCAAATTCAGACAAACTTTTATTCCTCTGGAATAAACCCATCATGTTCAATCTCACAATTGCCTAAAACTCCATAGCCCCAGTGAATCAGTTCCCTACTTTAGTTGAGAGAAAACTAACACTACGCAGAAAGTTTATTCTACCCGGCAATGTTTGCTTGTGGCCCAGAAAGCCAACTGTGTCCTGGGCTGCATCCAGAGAAGCGTGGCCAGTAGGTCAAGGGAGGTGATCCTCCCCCTCTATTCTGCTCTCATGAGACCCCCATCTGGAGTACTGCATCCAGTTCTGGAGCCCCCAACACAGCAAAGATATTGAACTGCTGGAACATGTCCAGAGGAGGGCCACTATGAGTGGAGGGCTGGAGCACCTCTCATATGGGGACAGGCTGAGAGAGTTGGGGTTGTTCAGCCAGGAGGAGACTCCAGGGAGATCTTAGAGTGACCTTTCACTTCCTGAAGGGAGCTACAGGAAAGCTGGGCAGGGGCTGTTTCCAAGGGCTTGTAGTGGTAAGACCAGGGGTAATGGTTTCAAGCTGGAAGACGAGAGGTTTAGACTGGAAGACAGGAGGAAGTTCTTCACGATGAGGGTGCTGAGACCCTGGAACAGGTTGCCCAGGGAGGTTGTGGATGCCCCATCCTTGGAAGTGTTCAAGGCCAGATTGGATGGGGCCTTGAGCAATCTGCTCATGGCAGGAGGGTTGGAACTAGATGATCTTTTAGGTCCCTTCCAACCTGAACCATTCTATGAATCTACTGTGAGATTTCCTGGATCCTAACCCAGTGTCATAGTATTTTTTAACTTGAACAGCACAAACGAGCCATGTGAGAATAGAATTCACTAATATAGGTAACCAGCTTCTATCAATCCTAACTCAAGTTCTATTTTCCTAGGCCTAAGCTATGCTTTCTGCTTTTTTTAGGGGAAATAAGGAAGAATCAATTAATGTAAAGTAACATTTCTGGAGTGTCATGAAGTGTTACCTGTCAAACAATCATTTTGTCATTGACAGGCTTTTAAAATTCTGCTTTAATTAAGATCTTCTGGAAAAATTTCAGAAAAATTGTCTACTGGCTAATTCTTTGCTATTTACTGATAGCAAAGAATGAAGAGTCTGAGAGCTACCCAAAGCACATGAGAAGACACTAAAGTAGTCTCTGTTTCTGAAGAACATTAAATAATGACCACAAAGAAAGAAGGTTACAAAGCTGTTCCCTAGTTTATTAGATTTCAAAAAGGGTTTGTGGGTTTTTTTGGTACAATCAGTAATATCCTTTTATAAACACAGTGAGGAAACAACTCAAAGAATCAAATATCCTATGGAGATGGTTAGAGGAAATTTGTGCACAGGTTTAGCCAAGAATCTTGACTGATTGCAAGGTGAACTGGTGTGTTTTCATGGTTACTAACACAACAGGCAGGCTAATGGCCACTGCTGCACTGCAACCAGTGCTGTGAAGTTTGGAAAACAGCTATGAGCCATAGGTTAGGATTCCTTAGCAAACAACCAAACAAAAAAAGACATAGGGATGGTGGGGAAATCTTAACTCAGAAATCTTGAAAACAAAGCAAACTTTACCACAACTCTTCAGCCTCCACCATCTATAGCATTTGAGAATGCAGTGAAGGAAAAAGCTCCAAATGAGGAAAAACTGTATTGTACTTCTACAGGTGTTCAGCATTGCTAAGAGTTCCTTAAGAGCCCAACAATAAATTATAATAACCAGAGTTGCAGTAACCAAAATTACTCTAAGTGTTTGGACCCACAATAGCAAAAGAAGCACAAACATATTCTTTCTATGAGAAAAGCAGCTAGATTACATTTTGAAATTTCTTATGCTAACACTGAAGGAACTAATTTAACACACTATAAAAGCACAAACATTATCTCATTAGTCTTTACAGCAGTTCTTCAAAGTCCCATCCTATATACAAGGGGCTCTCACCTACACAGTGATCTGCCCAAGAAGGAAACATTATTGTTCTAGGTTGCTAGGGAGAAACACCACAGGACTGGACAAACGTTCTGCACACAAAAATTCCCCACACATTCATATTGATCTCTAAGAGAAGACTGTTTCATCTTCCAGTAACTGAAAGGGCCCTACATGAAGGCAGGAAAAGGTCTATTCCAAAGGGTTTGAGTGGATAGAACAAGGAGCAACAGGTTCAAGTTGGAAGAGATTCAGGCCGGAGATTAGAAGAAAAAAAGTTCTTCAGTGTGAGAGTGGCTGATGGCTGGAATGGGCTTCCTGGGGAGACGGTGGGGGCCCCATCCCTGGAGTCATTCAAGGTCAGGCTTGATGAGGGTCTGAGCAACCCAACCTAGGTAGAGATGTCCCTGCTTGTGTAGAGAGGTTGGACTAGATGACCTCTGGAAGTCTCTTCCAGCCTGGAATATTCTATGATTCTATTCTAAGGTGAAGACTGGTCAAGTTGCTCTCCTGTCATCCCATGAAATAAGGCAACATATAAGAACTTGAACCCACAACTTCAGGTATAAGTAACATTTTGGAAATGTGACTGAGGGGTGTGGAAAAAAAGATGCAAAGTATAAGCATGACCCCTGTCAAACCCCACTATTCTACTCAATAAAAAAAGAAAAGAAAAAATCTATTAATTTAGTGAGTATTAGGTACTTGAGATAGAAACCTGTCAACTAAAACACATTTATTTCAGCAGCTGATGTTTTATGCAAGACTGGAAACGCAATCTTCTCTGCCCTAAGCAGTGAAGGTTAAGACTGATAAGCAAGTCACGTTCTATCTCTCTTGAGATAATGAACAGATGTCAGGAGACTTCCAATTAATTAAGTCCTTATATTAATAGATGGTCACAACTACAGACTATATTAATGGCATTGGAGCGTTCAGTGTTACCTACCTCAAACTGAATAAGGACAGTCCCACTTTCCAGCCCTTTCTTTAGCTGCTCCATAGACTCCTCCAGTGTATCACCACCATATTCAGAAGAGATAGGAAGAACAGACTCTGAGAGATTGTGGGAATCAGCTTCATCTTCTGATTTAGGCTCCACAAACTGTTTAAGTACTGCAAGATCATTGAAATTTAAAATCCATTACATATAACATGAATATGCTTGCAACACACATTAACATTTACCAGCATGTCCAAACAGCATGAGTTTGGACCCTAGCAGTTTGCTGAGACAAAGTCTCAGGAGAGAAATCAACACATTTAACTGCATTTCTTCATACAATCTATTACTGTAGAAACTTACTATGAGTAGAAAATAAAATTCCTCAATGCCCCTACTCATAAAACCAAAGAACCTGACTTCCAAGCACAAAGAGGGGTTTTTCTTCCCCTTCAACTTTGTATCTAACAGAATGAACTGAATAGACTAATGAACCACAATACCCACCATGGTATGAAACAAGTAAGTTTTGCTTAAAAACGTTTGGAACATAATTAATGTAATACCTGAGGCTTATAGGAGTTATGACCCCAAGAGCAAATGGACAATCCTCATGGCCATTAGAGAAGCAACTCAATTATCTGATTAATTTCTTATCCTAATGCTGACTTAATGAGCTACCAAAAAATGTACATTACTCAGTTTTCCATGCCATCCCTTACTAACATGTTGAAAAACACGACAAACATTAATGCACACGGGAGTTCTGTCCATAGGGAAGCGATGCTACCATCTAATGTGCCCAGCTGTGGTTGTTCTGTGCAATGATCAGAACAGCTCATATCCATCAGACTTTACAAAATGGGGAGCTGCTCTCACTCATTCCCATACCAGTGCCCGGCATGGGGACACAGGTTATCTTCAGCTAAGAACAGACTTCTCTTTCTGCAAGCAGGAAGGAGACTAGGAGAGTTAAGGAAAGACTTAATACGGCACAAAGCCAGTGGAAATGCCTGCAATCATAGGAATAGGTCTGTTAAGGAAAACAAGACCAAGAGGCCATCTATGCTCCTATAAACACAAGAGGTTTTAAATAAAAGCTACAGAAGTACATGCCATTTGGCCAGTTTTATTCCTCCCTGTCTTCCAGTGGTGCACAATTTAAAGTCTTAATGTAATCAGGAACTCTGTGTTGAGCCCTTCCATAACTGTGTTAAGGTCTTACCATCACTCTTCAGTAAACAATAAACTAGAAGTTTCACATAATCTGAAAGCTCTTGGGATCTGCCTGTGTTTAACTATGGAACAAGCAAATCCAACCTGGAAGTGTTCCCCATATTTTAAATCTACAGGTCACAAAAAATATCTGCAAGGGAGTCTTTGTTCTCATAGATTTTAGACTTAAAAAATAAAAGAAATTGTAACTTGACAGATTCTGCAGTGGCAAGAACCCATCTGAAGAAATAATTCCAATGCAGAAAAGTCTGAGCACAGAGCTATTCCCAGTGCACTGAGAACACATTGATGGAAAGAGGGATTGTACCACCAACCATAAAAGCAACAGTCTCAGAAACATTAAAAGGTAATAAAATTAGGCTGGTTACCTTTCCGCCTGACCAAAAGTGCAAGCTCTCTTGTGTGAGATTCTCTGCTGGCTTTTATGAACATGACCACCTGGTCATGCGTGTGCTCCGAGATATCTCGGCCATTAATTAATACTATCTGATCACCTTCATTCAGTTTTGGAATGCATTTATCAGCCTGTTTCAAGATCAAAGAAACATATTAATATCATTGCACCCGGTCACATAAGCAGGAACACATCAGTACATGAAGTTCATCACGTAAGCAAAGTATCTGGAGCTCCTAAAAAGACTTCATCTTCTGTACCAGAAGTTCTACCAAAGGATTCCGTTCTAAAGATTGCTTTCTTACATCAAAGCCTCTCAAGGAAGATGAGAAACTGCTCAAACAGCACATTGATAGCCTTCACATTTAGCAAACAACCATCATCAGGTCAAAGATCTACATTTCAGACTCCAAGCCTCAAAAAGCCCTGGCTACAGTAATTTCCCAATGAATTTCTGGAAATCCATGTTTTGGGCATGGAATGCACTTCTGCCTTTATTCAGCGACTACCAAAAGCCCAACCGTGATTCTGATGAGCATAAGTGAAGTAACAGTTTAGAGCCGGGGTTTCTTTGGTGCTGACCCTACAGACATTGCCCAGGAGACAATGGCCACAGACTGAAACACAGGAAGCTTCATCTGGACATCAGGAAGCACTTTCTTACTGTGAGTATCTGAGCATTGGAGCAGGTCGCCCAGAGACACTATGGAATCTCCCTCCTTGGAGCATTCAAAAGCCAGTGGTTATGGCCCTGCAGAACTGGCTGTAAATAACCCTGGAGAAGAGAGGGTTGGAGGGGATGACCTCCAGATCTATTCCAACCTTACGTAATGCTGTAACATGAATATGAAGGATTGCAGGATTCTACAATTCTTAGGTGTCATGGAGGGTAACAAGTTTGTTTTCATTGATACCTTAGTATCTTTTTTTCCTAGGAAGTAATATGTAAACTCTATCTCACAGAATCATTATGGCTGGAAAAGACCTCCAAGATCATCAAGTCCAGCCCTCATCCTGACGTCTCTGTAACACTTAGACCATCGTCTCACATGCTCTAACTACTTGTTTTTTAAACACCTCCAGGGTCGGTGAATCCACCACTTCCCTGGGCAGCCTGGCCCAGTGCCCAGCCACTCCTTCGGGAAAGAACTTCTTCGTAAGATGCAATCTAAACCTCCCATAACACAACTTGAGGCCATTTCCCCTCATCCTATCATTAGTAATTTGGGAGAAGAGACCAGCACCAGCTTCACCACAACCTCCTTTTAGGTAGTTGTAGAGAGTAATAAGGTCTCCTCTCAGCCTCCTCTTCTCTAGACTAAAGAAATTTCACTATTGTATGAATGACTATTCAGAGTTATTCCCCATTTTTCATTGATGACAGCACAGGTTCCCAGAACTTTAGTCGTTCAACATTACTAATACTATTAAGAAAACAATTATCACCCACCAAATTTAAACAAGAGATTCCAAATAGACCAAACCATGACTACATCTTGCACTGCTGGCTCGTGAGGTGAGTTTAAACAGTGATGTACTTCATTGCGAGGTACAAGCAGGAAGATGTGGAATGGAGAATTGAGAGACCTGGGACTTTTCAGCTTGGAGAGGTGAAGGGGACTTAAATCACTGTCTATAAATCCATGAGGGCTGGGNTCTGGATGCATTTCTGTGTGACCTGTATTAGGTTCTATGGTCCTGCTCAACAGGGGTTTGGACTTGACGACCTTTGGAGGTCCCTTCCAACCCCTAATGATCTCTGTATCTGTGTATCAAGGACGACTGCTGTCTGACCCACCCAATCTCCTTCTATGACCAGGTGACCCTCAAAGCGGATGCAGGAAAAGCAGAGGATGTCATATCCCTGGTAGACCATTTCACACCATCTTCCACAGTACTCTGTGGAGAAGCTGGCAACACATGGCAGACAGGTAGATTGGACTCTCCATGGCTGAACCCAGCAAGTGGTGAGCAGTCATGAGTGGTGTTCTCAGGGTTCAGTAGTGGGATCACTCCTGTTTAACACCTTCATTAATGATCTGGATGAAAGGATTGATGGCACCCTTGGTCAGTTTGCAGAGGATACAAAATGAGGCCAGAGTGTTGATCTGACTGAGAATATGGAGGCTCTGTGAGAGATGTGGACAGGTCACAGGGCAAAGCCAAGGCCAGCTGTATGAGGTTTAACAAGGCCAAGTACTTGATCATGCACTTTGGTCACACCAATCGCCAGCAGTGCTACAGGCTTGGGGAGCAGTGACCAGAGATCTGCCCTGCAGAGAGGGCTCTGAGGGTTTTGATTGACAGTGGCTGAACTGGAACCAACAGAGTGCCCAGGTGGCCACAAAGGCCAATGGCATCCTGGCCTGCATCAAAAATGGTGCGGCCAGCATGAGTAGGGATGTGAAGGTGCCCCTGTGCTCGGCACTGGTGAGACCACACCTCACACAGTGGGTCCAGTTTTGGGCACCACAGTGTAAGGACATTGAGGTGCTGGAGCAATGACAGAGAAGGGCAACACTGGTGGTTAAGCGACAGCAGAACAGGTCTTACGATGAGAGGATAGGGGTATTGGGATTTTTTGGCCTGAAGAAAAGGAAGTTGAGATGAGACCTTATTGCTCTTTACAGCTCCCTGAAAGGAGGCTGCAGGGAGGCCAGTGTTGGCCTCTTCTCCCAAATAACTGATGATAGGACAAATGGCCACAAGTTGGGCCAGGGGAAGTTCAGATTGGAAATTAGGAAAAACATCTTTAGTGAAGGAGCAGTGAAACACTGAAACAGGCTGCCCAGGGCAGTGGTGGAGTCCCCACCACTAGAGGAGTTCCAAAGGCAAGTAAATGCAGCACTTTGGGACACAGTCTAGTAGCCATGGAGGTGCTGGGTTGAAGGCTTCACTTGGTGTTCTTAGAGGTCCCTTCCAACTTTAAGGATTCTGTGATTCAGTCACAGTCTTTGTACTTCACCAGTTTCTACTTCAAGAGGCACCTTCTAAGATGCCAGGGAAAACAAATATGCTTTCCATGGGTATTTTGTTTGGCTAACACTTCCAGATTTGTTCATCTGTTGTTTAAGAAACCACTGGTCAAATGAATTTCTAAAGAGAGTAGCTTAGCTGCTACATCATACTGGTTGTGATTGTTCAGATTTCTATGTATACCTCTGAGTGCTGGAGGGAATAATAAAGGAAGGGATTCACTGTCCTAAGAATTTACTTACAGGTGATCCTGGAGTTATTCTTGATACCACTAGTGGCATTTTTTGATCTACACCACCCTAGAGGAATGTAAATAACAGCCATAAATATTAGGGAAAAGCAGCATTTACAGCAAGTAATCACTTATTCTTGGTTTTATGTACATTTTATGCTCTCTTACTAAAGGGAGAGTTGGCAAGGTTGAATTTTCATGGTGTGGGGTTTCCCTGAATCTATAGATTTCCAGTAAACTAGCCTCAGTGTCTTTGCTTGGCCATGTATTTCAATAGGCAATAGACAGATCAAACATGGGTTCTACTGTAATCAGCCAAGCCCAAACCTGAAACTGCAAGGTGGACAGTGTTCTTAGACATTGTCAGGAACTTGTATGAGACCACACAGGATCATAGTTCCAGGCAATTGTACTGTTTTATTGTCTTTATAGGACCTGAGCTTGATATGATGGGTACATAACTCTACATTACATAACTCTAGCTGCTTCAGAGTAATGTCCCTGAGGGAATCTATAGAAGTTACAGCAGTCGACTATCCTGAGAAGTTTTCTTTTTCTCCATATATTAATTTTCACTTTTCCATATCATTTTTAATGGATATATTCAATTGGATAGCACAAACTATTTAAGTTCTTTCTTAATACAAAGGTGACATTTTCCAGAAGCTGATACCTTAAATTAGGCTTCCAAGTTGATACTTAAGCAGTCAAACAAGCAGTCAGCTTTGGAAATGTACCATGCCCATAGTACATGCAACTCAAAATTACTAGAAACTTACTCTTCTATCTGTTGCTTTAGCATTTAAGGTTTAGATAGCCACTTCTAAAACCTTGTGGTCCACCAAAAATTCCTGTAGAATATCCTGTTTTCTCCAAAGCATGGCATTCAAAATGAAAACTTGTCTTCCAGACAAAGCACAGTATCTCTACAAAGCATTCTAAAAGAACTACAGGATTGCTGGTTTACCTTTAGATTAAATCCAAACTTCCCATCTTCGTCTGGTATGATACGCACCAAAAGTAAATCGCCTTCAATTAGCTCATTCTGCAATATATAACAAAAACAAACCAAAACTATTCCCATTTTTAAAACAGAAGAACAGCAAATGATGAAGCAGTGCATCTAAATTTAGATAGGCTGAGGAACAGGCTAGGTAAATCCACATTTAACATAAGGAGAAGTACAGAATGTACTTATGATTATGACCTTTTAAACTGTAAAAATGTATGCAACACCATGCCTGCTCTCTGCTTGCTCTGTCCTAACACTGTTCCTCTCATCCAGGCTTTGTCAACAGATAGCTCCTATTAAAACTTTTCACATGTCCTTTTTTAGGATAACTTAAAGATATGTTAGGTGCAACATGCTTGAATTAATTCTACACTAAGGACTAATGAGAAATTAGGAAGAATCTCCCTTACTGTGAGGGTGATGAGACACTGCAACGGGTTGCCCAGAGAAGCTGGGAATGCTTCCTCTCTGAAAGTGTTCAAGGTCAGGTTGGGTGGGACCCTGAGCACCCTGGTCTGGTGAGAGGTGTCCCCGCCCATGGCAAGGGCTTGGAACTAAATGATCCACAAGCCACAAGGATCAAAAGTTGTCATCAGCTACTGGACTGGTTAAGCACCAGTATAAGAAGCTGTTCAGCAGCCCTCTGGAACAGGCTTGGAAAAGGGTGCACTACCCCACCACTTGCAGGGAACAGCTGCTCTGTAGTCAGTGCAGAATTCAAAGGATGCTATTTAGCCATCCTGAAGAAGCAGTGCCTCAGTTAGAGTTGTGTCTGCTATCAAGACATATAACAACTTGAGTTATCAGGTCTTTCTCCTGGGAGGATATAAGATTTAGTCACATAAAGATTCCCATTTCAGTAGGAACTTCTTCCACAGATGCTGCTGGAAGCCTGGACACTCTGGAAATCAATGCTTTTACCAGGCTCGTCTATCACACTAAGCACACAACCTTCAACACATTCAAGCAATAAGATGGATTTATTCTTATTATTGCATAAAATACGTTCCTCTGCAAACCACCACGATTTCTAAACATTCCTTCTTCATCTACAGTTCAGTACTGCTTTTAATTTCAACCAAACATACCTTATCACAGTAGTACTGACTTGAATCTTCTGTTGAGCCGCTTTTTGTAACATTGTCGTATGTTTCTAAGAACTGTTTATCCACCCCCTCCAATGGGTAAGAGTCAGGAATGGTACCAGATCCACTGGGAGACTGAGGCAAGGCTTTAGGTGAGATCTGGGTCACAGAACTCCGCACTGGACTGTTTCCCAATACATTCCTTCATTTAAAACAGACAAATAATTACTACATTATCCAGATTTCCAAATTTAGTGGTAAAACATACAAATGTACTGCCTAGATACAGGAACAAATATAAAGTACACTATTTTATACTTGAATTCCACACCATTTCTTGAGGTGCAGGGCAATAGGACTGGAGTGTGACCCAAGTCTGCAAACTGATGGGTAAATATCCAAAAACTGACAAGACAAAACCAGAGCAGCAAAATCCTGGATGTTAGTAGTGAAAGGCACTGTTGCAGCGGTACAAGAATCACAGGAACTTGACAAGAGATGAACCTCAGGTGGAAAACACTTCAGTGGCCAATCCTACTCATGGAAACCTTTTACTACAATAAATAAATTCAGTTACAAGTTTAGATTACAGATCATAATGATTTTTAAGAGTGCAACAGATCATTTCAGCTGATGCTTTCTGGCACTACATAATAAGCTCCCAGGGCATTTTTGCATTTTTAACTTTTTACAGCTTTTAACCAACTTTTTTGTAAATTATGATTAGGGGTGAATTAGGACAAATAGTAATCCAAGCTTTTTTTTCCCACAAATCTTCAGTGTGTTATACATTTATTTGCATTTTCTAGCCATATAATACCACTCCTTTGAAAAAATCAGTCTAGGTGAAGTGTTTCATTATTTATCTTAATTCTAGAGACTCTGTAGTAGAAAGTTTGAAGAGCACTCACTTTGTTGACTCTTGTTCAGACGACCTGTTGAAAAAACAAAATCAAACAAACTGGTAAATGAACATAAGTTACATATCCAGGAAGGAAAGAACTATGCTCTAATTAAAGGAACTGCCTGCATAAAAGCTCAAGGATACACTCACAGTATCATAGAATCGTAGAATCCTCATGGCTGGAAAGCATCTTCATGATCATCAAGTCCAGCCCTCATTCCAATATCTCCCTAACTCCTAGACCATGGTCTCACACGCTCTAGCTACTTGTTTTTTAAACACCTTCAGGGTCAGTGACTTCACCACTTCCCTGGACAG
>VZRI01007510.1:0-20744 GCA_013397515.1 Upupa epops | reverse complement strand
TTGGTCTTCTTGGCCACCTGGGCACACTGCTGACTCTTGGTCAGCCACCTGTCAACCAACAGTCCCAGGTCCTTCTCCACCAGGCAGGTCTCCAGCCACTCTTCCCCAAGCCAGTAGCACTGCTGGGGGTTGTTGTGACTGAAGTGCATGACCTAGCACTTGGCTTTGTTAAACCTAATCCCACTGGCCTCAGCCCATGGCTCCAGCCTGTCTAAATCCCCCTGCAGTGCCTCCTTACCCTCACCCATATTGACACTGTCACTTAATTTTGTGTAATTTGCAATTTTACTGAGGGTGCATTCAATCTCCTCATCCAGGTCATAGATGAAAGAAGATTAATCCTACACTTAAAGTCGGAATCAGCCAGCTATGGAATTTATGAAACACTGAACAGAACACCCAGGGCAGTTCTATCTGCTGCTACTGTTGGTACAAGCCCCATAAGAGACAACACACCTCTGTGCCCGCAAGTTAATACTTTGCAGGACTTTACAAAGGCAATTAGCTACTCATTTAAGAAAGTTTTAGATGTGTCTCACAATGACTACACTGTAAAATGTCAAACATGGAGAGATTACCAATAGCTACAAGAATTGAGTATAGGTGCTTGTGAAGCTTCTTATGATGTGAGAGAACAGATGTTGACAGAGAACCTGAAGATAAAGCCTAACTAAAACTGAGAGGTTACATGGATGGGGACCATCCAGCACCAAAGCAAAATAAGAATTTGTAGGACACAGCATTTTTCAAGTGTTCAATCAGCTTCATCAGAAATGGTGTGAAACACTGTGCTATGCTATATCACATCAATTGTAACAGCAGCTTTGATACTATGATCAATTTGAGAGTGGAAGCTCCAGAAAGGTGCTTGCAAAGCAAAATCAAGACAGATAGGACAGCTTTACAAACATCATTAAGTAGTGACCAAAAACCCTGGAATGATATAAATCAGTGCTGGAAAAATGCAAGCTGCCTTCACAAAGAATTGGGCCCTTTCTTAACAGTCTGTTAAGTAGTGAAAGGGACAAAAAGTGGCTTTACATTGTTACACAGAGCTGCTGCAGTACCTAAGGTTTGCTGAAGGAGAGAAACCACACTTTAGAGTATTGAGGATTGAAAAGCAAAGCTAGCTGCATGCAAGATATTTCTAAATATAAAAAATGAAGAGTAAAAGTTAAACATGAAGTTTGGTTTGAATGGAGGTTTGCTGATTGTCAAGTTATAAGAGGCAATTCCCTTTATCCACTTAAGTTTTCAGTTATTGATCTATAAAGCAACCTCAAAAGTGAGAATTATATATTGTGTTTCTGTATTTATAGATATATATGTACTATATTCCACCACAACTACAGTAACAGCAGCAGCAGCTGCTATCTAGTTAGATTTCCTAATAAGTATCCTATGGTTCAAAGGAACTCTTCCTCAAGAGGTAGAGATGGTGAATCATTAGGGATCGGAAGAGATCTCGAAAGATCATCTAGTCCAATCCTCCTGTCACAGCAGGATCACCTAGATCAAGCTTGATTGCCTAAAAGTTCGTGAAGATTTTGGATGTGTGAACTTTTAATTTCTTTCTTTTTTTTTAAAGGACTAAACCTTTAGTCTGCCTTCTATACAGACTGCATCAACACCCACCCCCACTCTCCCACAAACACCTCTAGTTCTCCTTGTTTGCAATCCCCACAGTAATTTTACCTGCTAAGTGGTAACAGTGCAGAGGACTTGTTCATTGCTTGGCCAGCCCTCATCTAAATGGAACAGACAATCATTGAACTGGGTCTGTCATTCATTGTTCAGTGAGGGAAGAATGTCAAAGTAAGGTGTGTTTTTAATGCCCAGTCACTGACTCTCATTAATCTTGCAGAAAAATCTGCATCTTGGAAACGGGACTCCTACATTAAATGGGACTGCAATCCCCCAAAGGTTCTCATGTAGGACCTGAGACAGATGGGCAGTGTGATGACATAAGCTTTATTTCCTTAGGAAGTCATGCTAAAAATAAAGAAACATTGGATCTACTTTTGTTTAAGCCAATTGATTTCCTTTTGAGGCAGAGAACAATGAAACTGTACATCTTTGCTACATTGTGCCCCTGGAGAGTTAGAGCTCTGTTACTAAATCCTGTATAGAATTCAAGTTGCTGTAAGTTAACCCTTTTAAAAGTCTTCAGCAAAAATTTGCTCCCGTAGAACTGTGATGCAAATTGATGCAATGCTTCTATTTTAATGTATTATCTCCTCTTCCCCCCCGAGTAAGTGTGCTGATTTGAGTCAGAAATAAACCCAACTTGGGCAGCCATTCATATACTACCTATAAAACATATAGCTACATTTTCAGCATCACAATAACACATCTGGAAAATTAAATGTGGGATATAAACACTTAGTAGTATTTGCTGAAGCTTTATCTGTTTAATTCTTGCAATTGCATTCGAACAGCTCTGAAAGAGTTACTGGATCACTCTGTAACAATTTAAAATTGGAAAAGGCTATAGAAAATTTGACCTAGAAAGTACCCAAATTAGAGGCTTAAAGAATCCACAAGGGACAATGCAGCTGTGTGTTCATAAAAGAGCTCGGTGTGATAGAGCTGCAGAACTTTGCTCTGCCACTCTGTTAAATAGTATTTATAGCATTTAATTGCTCACCAATATGATAAAGTTGCTGGGTATTGGGTAAAGTGGATGATCTTTTCCAGCTAACTAATATTCCACATTTTACTAACCTATCCTCCTCATTTCACAACATATGACGAAGACATAAGCCAATAAAAGTCAAAAAAAGAACACTCACCAGACCAGCCATTCAACTTTTTCCTCGAGAAAGAGAGCCCTTCCTTGCAAGGAGATTAAGCTCTCCATTGGGGCAACCACCAAGCAAACACTAAAGCTGCTGGTAGTTTCTCTTCCTTGCTCCACACTGAATCTAAAATGATGACATTTCCATCTGTCACTCACTGCAGATTGCTGTGATGGTGATCATCTTTATAATTAAACTCTTTGCCCTGAAAGGTCGAACTCTTCTGTTGGGAGGGCAGAAATGAAAGGTCTCTGAAAGGAAAGACCCCTCCCCATTTTGGCGTGCCCTACCAGGGAATTCTGCTGTTCTGAGAACCAGGAATGATAAACTACAGCAGGTTAATCCCCGAGAGAAAAAGGACAACTGGAACAATAGCACTGCAGCAACACTCCCCTTACAAACAACTGAAGGAAACATCTGTAGGTTTTGCCCTTGTGCTGTTCTTGAAGCCCTCAAAGCTTTTCTGCTAACACCTGCAGGGCTGGGCAGACCAAGTATGCCAGCACTTCCACTACGACCTCTCTTCTGAGAGCTCACCATGAAAAATGTGATTACTGTCCATAAACCAAGTAAGTGGATGATATTTGCAGCAACACATGTTGCTGCCCTTCAGATAATTTTATACTCAGAACATTCATCATTTCTGCAAACAGAACAACTGTGTGAGAAGTCCAGGCAGCCTCTTTGTGCTGCTTACTTACAGCTATGATAGCAGAAAACTGTACACCAGACTTTCAGTGATTTCTCTATCAATTCTGGACACTGATTTCTGTCAGCTGCTGACACCACTCACAGAAGGATCCTTTTGGTTACTCTGCACTGCCTCTATTAACTGATTCCAGTTCACCACCTTCTCATGGAAGTTTCATGTAGCTTGATACCCTGCAACTGCTACACTTGCTGCAAAGTTTGCCTTACCAGATTTGCAATTCAGCTTTGAGACATCCTTTCTGGATGCAAAATCATTGTTTTTTGAACTGGTAAGGAAGTTCAGGGACTTAAAGAGGAGGATATATATTCTGNGATACCCTGCAACTGCTACACTTGAGAGGAAGCATTCCCAGCTTCCTTCAAGGATTCAGGGGATTTAATCCTTCAGGGATTTAAAGGGGAGGATATATATTCTAAAAGAGAGGTTTACATGTAAGCAAAATACAGGCAAGTACTATTTTCATGTGTACTTCAGTGGAAGAGCACAGAAGAACTTATGAATGTATCACTACCAGTCTTAAAACCTTAATTTGAAGTTAAAATGTTCACAGATTCTTCTCCTAGTTTTACAAGGATCTCTTCCTTGAGAAAGACTGATGTACACAAATGAGGACAATGGACTGTTTTGAAGTGCAGCAAATTTTGTAGGGACAAGGAATTGATCACATCTCTATATAATTAAAAACTGAGGATAAATAATGTCATGTAAAATAAATTTTATATCTCATCTTCTACCAAGAAAGAAGTTCCTTGCCCTCAGCTGGACACATTTAAAGGGGGCTTCATCAACAGAAATCCTTTGGAAATGTGTTCACAAAAGGAATTATACTTTAGTGAGAATAATGACAAGCTCCCACAGTACCGTCCCCAAAGCTCACTATACAGCTACAGCTTATTGTCTATCAAAACAGTAAGCTGAAAGAATGGAACAAATGCAGCATACGTTCAGGAAATCTATTTTCAGTCCAATACCTTCGCCAGATGATGCATCACACTCAGAACAGAAAGGTATAAGCACTTCCAGATATTCATAGCACAGTGCAAGTGAATTTCCTTTCTGTATACTAGTTCATCATTTCATTTCCTTTTCTTCCAACCCCAGGATTGTACACAGTATGAGATCTATATTACCAGTAAAATACAGTTCTAGAATACAAGTCAGAGGTTTGTAGCTTTGCAAGCACGTTTCTCTTTGAGAGAAAAGCTTATGCAGGAATACTGAACCACAGAACGGTTTTGGTAAGAGACCTTTGAAATCATCAAGTCTAACCACTAACCCAGAACTACCAAGTCATGAAATCATATCCCTTAGCACCACACCTCTGTTACTTTAAATACCAACAGGAGGGATAGTGACTCCACCACTTCACTGGACAGTCTGTTGCAGAGCTTGACAAGCCTGTCAGAATGAGGTCTGAATGATTCCAACATGAAATCCCTCTATCGTCTCAGGTAAAGCCAGTTTAGGTTCACTGCTGAAATAAAAAAATCTTCTGGAATTTCCCAACCTGGGAAAATTCCAAAGAAATTAGCCCAACCTGGGTTTAAAACAATGGCACCTGCTAGAGTGTGACTCGTACGCTTTCATCTTTGCTCTTCTATCACAGCAGCACTACAAACAGGAGCAGGACCTCTATTATCAAGACAGTCTGCAGCAGTGCTAATCTCCAGCTACAAGTCGTGGGAAAAATTACAACCGAAGACTTCCCTGTGCTAGTCCAGTGGTCTCCAAGAACAACCAGTTGTGGTTTAAACCTGTTACACTGGAAGGGAAACACCTTCCTCAGACAACCTCTTCCAGGAGCTCTATCCAAGCTACCTATGAGGACAGAAGATGGTCAGGATGGGTTTCTGCCAGGCAGTCTGCTGGTATGACACAACTTCGAGAGAAAAACAAACCCAAATCTAATTTAAGCAGCTTTTCCAGAGAGGTAACTTCAGAGACAACAAAGCCTCATTATTTCATTTCATTTCTTTTCCATCGTAAAAGGAAAGACATAAAATTTCCTCCTCTCTAATCCCACTCTCCATGTTTAAGGTCATCAGAAGATAAGCAATCTAACCTCCCAGAGCGGAAAGGTTTCTGCTTTGCACAAAAGAGAAATGCACTAAGTCAGGAGCCGCAGTGCTTCAAAGAATAAAATGCAAATCTCTTAAGAAAAACAGTTTCAGGGAAGCTGAAGTCAGGATGAGGGAAAGCAGTTTTAACTGAAAAAAACTCCAGCTATCAAACAAGAATATTTAATAATTAGTATGTACTATCTCAATACTACTCTGGAAATAATTTAAAAAACAAAATCATACTACCAGATGCATACATATATACACGCATCGGGTAAATATAGTGCCAGAGTGAGCACAACATTGTCAGGAGACAGGCTGGATTATCTGCTCTGAACTGCTGAGACACAGCCATAACAATATGGTACAATACAAAAAAAACCCTGAGACTTCAGAGACTGGAAAATTAACAGTAATGCAGATGGGTGAGAGCAGCACTCAGATGAGACATACAGCAGCAGGGCAACAAAGAACAGAAAGAACTGACGGGAAGCTTTTCCTCACAAAAGCTGGGGAGCCCTGGGCTAAACAAAAGTCCTCTGGAAGTCCTCTTCAGCCCTGGTTTTGATGGCAGGTTTTGCATGCAGCTGTGATTTCAGGTAGTTAACTTAGATAGACCAACCTATTCAGGAACTGTGAATAAAACTCTACTTAATGTATGTTAATTCGGAATTAGAGCAATTTTGTTGTCCATAATGCATAAGTACGAGGCAGCTCCAATCTTCTCTGCAGACGCTAATCTGGGAGAGAAAAATTGCTTCTTTTCCACTATGTCTGAGCCTCATATTGTACCTGAATGTGAAAGTACCCGAGATATTACTGGTGCCAGAAGCAGTCTAGCTACTACACTAGAGACAAGACCCATATTTGCTCTGGCTCTCTGTAGCTCACCTAAGTGACGGTATGCTCTGTTTCTGATGTTATTTTTCCCAGTGTACATCTCTTAAATTCTAGTTAGAAGGCAGAACATTCACACAAAACACATATTTAAAACAATCACTGTGTTCTTCAGAGAAACAATACATACTCTTGGCCCTCATGTCCGGCCTATAACAGTCAATATCATTTGAGGCATTGACATGTAGGGACAGTACAATATATTTAATGAAATGGAAGAAGAAATATTTACAACTCCTCTGTTTTATGCCATCTAAAGGAAAGGCTGTTCTATAGAGTTTGTTTTCTGGGCTGTGTACTGTTTTATGGAACAAAACCATAATTCCCTTAAGTGAGTAAACGCAGCAAGAAGAAAAGAGGTTATTAAGAAAATCATTACACTGGGTTATTTTCAGGAAGAATTACAAGGTGTCTAGGAAAATAAATGCAGCCAGCAATAGTGGTGGCTTCTACAGTTCTGACATCCACCAAGATTCCAAACATGCCTTGGCAGGATCATGCTGAATGATTTTTATCGTGTATGATCACGTGTGTGTCTCAAGAAGCACTGTATCAAACCAGGTTGAGTTGAAGATAGGTCTGTCTTGGACTGCTTGTTACAACAAAAGGACTTCAGATCTTACTCAGGGACTGAAGTGAAAACAGGTGAAAACTGTGTCCCCCATCCATGAAATGCTGATGGCAGGCTAAAAAAGTACAGAAGAGCCCTAGTCCACCTGAACTGCAGTTTGCATGGTCTTGCATTTCAGACAAACAAAAGGGATGTGAACATATTTAGCTTACAAAACCCAAGCAGCTGCACGATTAAGATTTGAGGTCTTAATCCACCACAACTCCACTATTAAAAATCAGTATCTTGCAGTTGTTTGCTAACAGCACTTGAAAAATATTTCTTTCACATCCAGTCTACTCATCAGCATTAACACATACTTGGATAATCCCAGAGAGCAATCAGGCTAGACAACAATTAAAAAGCTCCCTAAAGAAAATGCATACTAAGACAACTATGAAAAGTTACTCTCGGTTCCCCTCATGAAAAGCAAATAGTGAGACTGCTAATCCACCTCTCCTGTGCCATGTTTCAATCACATTCATTCAAATGTACTGAAGACCAGCACAACGAAAGCAAGGAAGCTGGCTTTAAAAGATCGATCAGTACTCTGTAAGGTGTTTCACAGTGAATATTCCTGTGTGGAAGTACAAGTGCCCACATTTAATGCCAAAGATAGAATGGTTAAGCTTTCTCTTATAGAAAAAGATTTAGCTGACAGGGTAAGGCTCTTTCTTTTAATAGAGCATTTAGGTAAAGAAAGGTTTATACTATTGGCACATACTTGATTTTACTTGTGTTCTGCTTTATAAGCTGAGCAGAATCTATCAGTTTAATTTATTTGTTTTCTGCAGAAAAGGTTAAAGTTTGGGTTTAAAAACTTAAAAACAAAAGTGTCTGCCCCCCACTCCCCCCTCTTTGGCCTCCACCTTCTTCTTCACTTCTCTCCATCTTGGACTGTTGGGAGCTGCGTTGCTGTCACTGAGAGAGAACGTTACGGCTTCTGAAAGTGTTATCACTCCTTGAGGTGAAGAAAATTTATGGTGAGGGGGAAAACTAGCCTGGACCTGGAGAGACTGTGAGAATTCTGAACTATGAAGATTAATGAGGATCGATACTGAAGCTGGGTGACTGCCGTGATTATAGAGATAAGCAGGAACTGTCTATCATGGACATTTCTATCTCAGTTCAATGCAGGGAAATGTGACGAAACTCTGTGTGTCTGTGTCTATGTCTTGTGGGAGGGTATGTGGTGGGGGGAGTGAATTAAAGTGTCTGGGTGCCTTTCTTCTCCAAATTGAGTCTGTTGTTTCATTGCCTGCAAATTCATCAGTGGGTTTGTTAAAACCTCCCTTTGTGTCTGACACTTGAGCTAAAAGCTCTTGGTTGAAATACAGTCGAAGTTTCTGTCCAACAACATTAGTGACAATCCAGGTGGGATGCATGGGGACCCAGATAAGGACCTACATCACTACAACTTCATTCACAACATCTTTCAACAAGGGGAGAGGTTAAGAATACAGAAGAAGAACTGGAGTGTGCACTAACTATTGAAAAATTCAGTGCACATAAGAAACATATCTGTATATCAGAAACATTTGTATTTCTATGATTATTCTATATTTTACCTCAATTATTAAAAAGCATTAGTGATTATTTTACTTCACAGAAGCCTAACAGGCAATACAACAACCACTCACTCCATGCATTGCGATCTCCCTCCACAACACACACACACATGCGGACATTAAAATTCATCAGATTCATGTGAGTACTTTTTCAGTATCAAATACTATAAACACACCCCAGAACCCAATTTTGCACTGGGGAGTGGACATACAGAAAATGTAGTTTACATGAAGTAGTACCAGTGATCCCCACAGTGAGTGATAATACTCAGATGCAGCACAGTCAGTTAGCACTCAGAAAATCAATGAATATGCTAGTTTCAAATTTAGAATATCCTATTTTCCCTGCTTGAGAACAGCATAGAGGCAGCCTGTCTCACTGCATTCTCAGTGAGCACACAAAGGGTGAAATAGGAAGGAAGTAAGAAAACTACAGGGGAAGAAAATAAAAAGAAGAATAAAACCCCAACAACAGACTAACTGCTACAACATAACCTGCTGCTCACAGAACACAGCATGGGAATGTAAGTTTTTCTTCCACAGCTTCAGAGAAACATTGGAAAAGACCTTTGAGATCATCAAGTCTAACCTACTCTGCAAAGTTCACCAGAGCCAGCTTTATGATCTACTCTACGAAGTTAGATCAGGTCTCTAAGCAAAACAACTAAATGATCTTTAAACACCTCCAGGGATGGTGACTCAACCCCCTCCCTGGCAGCCTGTTCCAATGTCTGTTCTAACATCACTGTTTCTGTGGAAAAAAAAAATCCTAATGTCCAGTCTAACCCCCTCCTGGTGCAGCTTAAGGCCAGTCCCTCTTGCCCTGTCATTTGTTACTTGGGAGAAAAGAACAAACCTTACCTCTCTACAATGTCCCTTCGGGCACTTGTAGAGGGCTATAAGGTCTCCCTTCAGCTTTCTCTTCAGGGCTAAACAGTCCCAGCTCCCTCTGCTGCTCTTCATCAGACCTGTTGTCTAGTCCATTCGCCAAATTNAAGATATGGCTTCCTGTCTGTGACTATTCACAACATCCCAAGGTATCACAGAATCACAGTATAATCCTGGTTGGAAAGGACTTCCTAGATCACAAAGTCCAACTACNGAGGCCTCACCTGTGCCCAGTACAAGGAGACAAGCCAGGATGCCACCAGTCATTGGCCACCTGCTGGCTCATACTCAGATGCTTCTCAACCAGCATCCCCAGGTGCTTTTCTGCTGGACTATTTTCTAGCCATCTACTTTCCACCAACTATTTCTTCCTTCATCATTCCCTGGTTTGATCTACCTCTCTTTACTTTTACTCAGAAATTACATCTAAAACATTTACAATCTGTAAATGTTAAAACACAGGGAAGATCATAGGATCATAGGATNAAATGTTAAAACACAGGGAAGATATGGCTTCCTGTCTGTGACTATTCGTAACATCCCAAGGTATCACAGAATCACAGTATAATCCTGGTTGGAAAGGACTTCCTAGATCACAAAGTCCAACTACAGCCACACCAACAAAAAACCTAAAAACCTGATAGACTGAGAAATACAAAATAACTCCTCCCTACATGCAACCATAGCAGGTCACTAGTACTAACGTTCACCTGACTTCCACTCAGAAAAAATAAAATGCCTGGTTGACAAACTCCAGACATGCATCCAACATGTTAACTTGGCCCTTCATTCATAGAAACCTCACTGCTGTACTGCAGCCACAATATTATTGCACTGAAGTTTGAAGAAAACAGTTCAAATCCAGAGTTTAAAGTTACAGTCAGTAGCTGCGCAGTCACAGAGGGAGGTAAGTCCTACCAGCTACAACTAGTATTGCTTCCTTGGGCTCATCTACCAGGCAGCAAATCCTGGTATGAGAGGCAGGGCCTGAAGCTGCGCCAGGGGAGAATTAGGTTGGATGTTAGGAAGCAGTGGTCAGACATTGGAATGGACTTCCCAGGGCAGTGGTGGAGTCCCCATCTCTGGAGGTGTTTATGGACATCCTGGCTGTGGTCCTTAGTGCCCTTCTCTGGCCACTGTGGCAATGTTAGATCATGGGCTGGGCTGGATGAGCTCAGAGGACTTTTCCAGCCTTAGCGATTCTGTGACAATGTATCTTCCCTTAAAGTTACTAGAAATCACTAGAAACTATCTTCTTTTTGTACCATTAGAGAGGAATCTGCATTTTAATACAAATTATCCTCAACTGAAAGCTTTAAAGTAGCTCAGTTATCTTTCTGAGACTGAATAATTAATGGCTGCACATGATTCTGAAGTTAATACTGCATTACTCAGAAGTTACTTATTACAAATTGAGTATGTAATACACAGGCAAAGAAATAACCAGCATACGAATATAGATGCTTCAAGGCCTGAAAACAAACCTGACAGTCGTTAGACTGCTAGAGGGGAGAACAAAGTCGATCCTCAGGAAATAAGGTGAAAACACCTCAAGGCAAAAAGGAGAGACAGCCTTTAGACCAGCACTCTACAGCTTCTCTGAGGAAGAAAGAGATGGATGACTACTGGTGACACTGTAGTAACCAAAGTACTATAGTAAAGGTACTATAGTACCTTTTTCAGCTGACATGGTTGGGCTGAAGGCATGGAACATAAGTTAACTCTTAAGTCCAGTTAAGTCTTTTCCCCCAAAAAGGAAGAGTATATAATAGGTGGGAAAGGGTTGCAGAAGCTATGAGAAAGCAGGATATTGCAGATGTGAACGGGCCTTAATATTTTCTCCTGATTTGGCTGACAACTCACCAAGTGAGAATTGTTTAGGAATGACAGTTTGGTATGACTTGTTCTGTTCCAAATATTTGCAGTTTAACAAATTTCTCAAAATAAAACTGTCTGAACTCCATTTTAACAACAAAATTGATGATGACTGTTTTATACTAAAGCAATGTGGGTTCCTACTTAGTGATTTTTTTTCTTAATAAGGTGGCAATCAATTGTTTGCAGCAGTCCTTACCTCCTCTGTGGACTACGGTTCTGAGAGAACTCTGAATCACTGTCCTTTGACGTTGGAGAGCCCTTATATGTATAAAAAACATCCTCCGTTCCAGTAATATAACTGATCTCATTTGTCAGGTTATCTACAGACGAGTGTCGCGGCTTACGAATTTCGTGACGTAGTCTAGGACTCCGCCTTAAAAACAAGGCACACAAACACAAGTTGGAAGATCAGAATAATTCATTATCAAAGTGAAATTGCTACCATATTGCAATCTATGCCTCAAAATCCTCATGAGAGTCCTACAGGTCTCACAGTAAAGTTTTAAACACCTTGTATGGTATGCTAAGAAACCATACACTGCTTGGTTCAGCACATCAGACTGAATTTTTTTCCCCTTCTAAATACAATCTGTGCTCTTCAGGCTTTAATCATATGTTAACTCAGGTTGGAAGGGACCTACGGACGTCATCTAGTCCAAACCTCCTACTCAAAGCAGGGTCAGCTGAGGTAAGACGAGGCCGTTTAAGGTTCCCTTTCATTCTGTCTAGACAGAGGCTCTCCTGTTCCAACACTCACCTCTTCTCTCATCCTCCCACCATACAACACTGAAGGACCTGGCCTCACCTTCTGCCTAGCCTCCTGCCAAGTACTGCCAGGCTGTTATCATTCAGGAAGGGTTTTCCAAATATCTAAGTGAACAAGCTGAGTACAGTTGTTTCAGTCTCTTCTCACAGAATAAGTGATCCAGCCTCCTGACTGACTGCTGGCTGGTACCATTTACTGAGCTCACTCCAGTTTGTCAGTGTCATTCTTGAATTGGTGGATAGAAAAGGATCTGCGGCATTCTAACATGGTCTAATAAAAGCCGAGCAAAAGGGAAACAATAGTTTCCCATGATCTGTGCTTCTGTAATACTGCCAGGTTGCTGTGGATTTGCTTACTGCCAGGGTACATTAGCTAGCTCATGTGTAGTTGCTGCCTATGAAGATTACCAGGTTCTTCCTTCCCAGGAATTTGCATTTGCCTTCACTGGGTTTCACACAGTTCCCATTGGCGTGTTTCTCCAGAGTATCACAAACCCTCTAGATAGCAGCTCTGCCCTCAAGTTTATGGACTCATCCCCTAGTTTGGTGTTGTATGCACATTTTTTTTATGAGTAAGCACTCCAGTGCCTCCTCCAGATCATGAGATGTTAAGCGGGACAGGTCCCAAGATAGATCAGGTAGAGTATGACCCATTAAGAGCTCCCCTCAGAATCTCCAGTCTTCCAGTCTATTATTGTGTTGTATTATTATTATCCAGTTACTATTTTTTTTAAACCATGTTGTCATCCACCATTCCAGAAGATCACATCTTCACTTGTGTATCATATTTTGGAAAAGAGTACCAAAAGCCTTGCTAAAGTTGAGGTGACACCCACTCTCACCCTGTTGTCATGTATATTCTCAGAATGCCATGTGCACATGCTATGTGGTATATTAAATTAGAAAGGGTAGGAGGCTAGGAGGTATAGGATAGGCTGAAACTGCATTTACCAATTAGGGGTAACGGGAGGTGACCGAGAAGGAAGGCTCTTGGTCTCCAGATGCTCCACAGATAAAGATCGTCGCATCGATGGGTTCCAAACCATGCCGCCTATAACTTTTCTGCAGTACTGGCTGTTTACAGACCTGAAAAGAAAGAGAAACTGTATGTGAATTATTTTGCATAGAAAATTTAAATGAAAGTGTTTCTAGAAGTCAATTTAATAATCAAGTTTGAAAGCATCCTTTACATCCTCCTTACTTAGGCACTGGCATTCTTACACTGCCACTTGCTGACCTTCACTTGAGGCACCAGCACTGTCGGTCCTTGCTACAATGCTAGTCAGAAGCCTGGGTAAAAATAACTTGATGCAGCAGTTATTTTTAATCCAATTATGTCTAGGAAGATGGAGGGGAAAACAGGAAATTGAGTATGTCTGACTGACAGTGAACTCCATTTGAACCACAGCTGGCCTGGTACCGAGGCAAAAGATTCTAGATGTTCCCTGTTACAGCTTATAAAGGGAATAACAACTCAGTAATGGCTTCACTGAGCACACAACTACTTCAAGCATCTACCTGCTGCCTCAGCAAGCAACAGCTACACCCAACTAGTTTATTTCCAGAAGGAGGTAATATATTCTCCAGCTATTTCAGTTTAAGTACAGAACATAAACAATATCCTGAACTTCAAGTAGCTACTCTTCAGATGTCAACTATGAGGCTATTTCTCAGCAAACACACTGCCAGTATCTTTCTGGAATGGGCTGCAATATCGTGAGGTTACAGTTCCTTCCTCCTATCTACTACTTAAGTCATCCTTTGTGAAAAAATAGGTACATTTTTAGCTTTTTAGCTAGGAGACATCCTTTGGCACTCAATCCAAAACCACTGAATGAGCTTGCCTCTCTGAATTTGGGACATGTGATTCAGCCTGCCCTTAGAATAAGGCTTACAGATAGCTGACACAACTCAGCAACCTAATTTAAACAGAATTACACTATTACCCTAAATAGAGTGTGCAAGTAAGAGATTTTACAAGAGTTCAACTACTGGAGTGGATGCAATGAATTCTAGGATACCTCTGATATATGGGTTGATGAGAAGCTTGACATGAGCTGTCAATATGTGAGGGCAGCCCAGAAGGACAACTGTGCCCTGAGCTGGATCAACAGAAGCATCACCAGCAGGTCAAGAAAGGTGATTCTGCCTCTCTACTCTGCTCTTGTACACCTCACCTAGAGTTCTGCATCCAGTTCTGGAGTCCCAAATAGTAAAGGGACACGGAGCTGTTGGAGTGAGTCCAGAGGAGGCCATGAGGATGATCAGAGGGCTAGAGCACCTCCCTAGGAAGACAGGCTGAGAGATCTTGGTCTGTACAGCCTGGAGAAGAGAAGGCTCCAGTAGGACCATAGTGCAGCCTTCCAGCACCTGAAGGGGGCTGCGAGAAAGCTGGAGAGGGACATTTTATGAGGGACTCTGGTGATAGAACAAGGCAGGAAAGGTTCAAACTAAGAGGGTAGATTTAGATGAGATCTTAGGAAGAAATTCCTCACTCTGAGGGTGCTGAGCCACTGGAACAGATTGCCCAAGGAGGCTGTGGTGGCTCCATCCTTACAGATGTTCAAGGCCAGGTTGGATGAGGCTCTGGGCAACCTGGTCTGGTGAGAGGTGCTCCTGCCCATGGCTGGGGGTTGGGACTGGATGATCTCTGAAGTCCCTTTCAGCCAAAGCTGATTTATGTGTGCAGTTTGGTTTTTTTCATTTTGTTTTCTCTTCTATGTTTCACTCAATGCAAAGTTTTGCTTCCTTTCGTAATGGACAATACTTCTGCAGGACCTCAGAGCAACCCTTGAAAAGGAACATGGAAGCTTATGTTGTCTCTCATAAGATTTCATAATCACAAGCAGGAAAGTACAAATCGTCAATATAGGCCAGATGAGTTTGGAAATGACTCGTTCACACTTTTTTTAAAATATTTTGAGAACATAATTTGCCAAGTGACAGTGACCAAACTGATACGAAATAGCAAAAGTCTTCTAAAATGACTGTTGCTTCTTACATACTAGAGCAGTCTGAGAGTAAAGGCTGCTGAGTCACTGCTGCCTCTTGCAGACACTGAATGTCACACTTGTTGCTGGCACAAATCAGGCCAAAGAATGCATTAGTAGAGACTACACTATTAAGCTCATGGCAGATGTTACAGCAAACAGACTGCTCAGAGACTCCCAAGAACCTAAATAAGCAGTTTCACCAGAGATAATGCCTCAGAACACAAAATCACGTGAAAATAAGTCTGAGAAAGTTCAATACTGAGAACTACCTTGCATGCTATAGTCTACCAAGAACTTGTACCAGTGCATATTCAAACAGCAAACACTTGGTATAGAATGGAATCATACTAAACTGGTAGAACTCATCTTGTTCTTTTTCTTAACATCATAAGGGCTGTGCAATGCCTGTGTGTGCACGGGTGTAAGCATCAGGATTTTGAATCTGTGTGCAGCTTTCAGAGAAGTAAGACTCCAGGTCATGACAACCCCATGAGCTTTGGGAAAAACCACCTTCTCACCATCTTCACCACAGGCAGAACAATTTAATATCACGATAGATTACCTAATTCTCAAAATACAGATCTGCACAGCATTAGATTACTGTTCATACAACTCCTTGCTCTTACTTTTGTCAGCTATGAACAACACTAGCCAAAGACACAGAATTATACTGCCCCAGAGAACATTTGATAAACCTTCTTACTGATGGACAGCCCTCACTGGTTAGCTGGTTCACTTACAAGTAATACTAGTATACTTGCAATGAATTTCTGCAGCATCTGAAGAGACATGACAGTAAGAAGAACCAGCTAGCTACAAAAGCCCGGGAAGCAGTTTGAAATACTAGACATCATTCAGAATCACAGAATTAATGAGGCTGCAAAAGCTCTCTGAGCTCATCCAGCCCATGACCTAACATCACCACAGCAGTCAGACCAGGACATTAAGGGCCACAGCCAGGCTGTCCTTAAACTCCTCCAGGGACTCCACCACTTCCCCAGGCAGTCCACTCCAATGTCTGATCACCCTTTTGTTGAGGCAGGGCTTCCTAACATCTAACCTGACCCACCCTTGACAGCTTCAGGCCCTGCCCTCTTGTCCTGGCACTAGCTGCCTTCTGAGAATTGTAGAGAGGGAGAAGGTCCCCCTTGAGTCTCCTCTTCTCCAGGCTAAATACCCCCAGCTCCCTCAGCCTCTCCTCATCAGCCTTTCCCTCCTGTCCCTTCCCCAGCCTTGTTGCTCCTCTAGACCTGCTTCAGTACCTCAGTCACTCTGTGAAGTGAAGAGCCTAGAACTGCCCCCAGTACTTGAGGTGAGGACTTATCTGTGCCCATTACAGTGGAGAACTAGATCTTAGGTACCACAGAGAAACCAGTATGAGGAGCAGAAATTAATCAGAGAAATACAAGACCAGAAGTGTCACAGAACTGGTATCTTGGATGGAACAAAGTTGTTCATCTTGATGTCAGTAATAAAAGGTTGGTGGACACCCTCCAGAAACTACCCTAAAGGGCTAACCAGGGTGCATATAACATTACTGGGTAAACTGTTCAAAACACCCTTTCTGCAATCTCATTTTTACTTTCTAGCAGTTTAATGCTTCACATGGGAACAGTAAGTTGAAACAACAGCAGCAGAACACACATTCAAATATCTTTTTGAAAATTTCAAGAGAAATTCTATTGTAATAATAGCCCATTGCAGAAAATGAAACCACAGCTCTACAATAGTTCACAGTGGAACACAACTGCGAGCAGAACTCAGCTCTGCCACTCCAACTTGAGCTACCAGTGACTCAAATCCTGCCATTCCCATCACAAAGCAAAACATGCTCTCACACAACACTTACTTTGCTGGATTTCTAGAACCCAGGGTCCAATAATGTGACAGGATCTTTTTTTCATGAGGTAGTGACTTCTTTGCCTGAAAAAACGTATGATGCTCTACACAAGATTTCCACAGATTTTTGCATGCTCTGTAATTTAACATGTTGAAGGCCACAATATGCTCTCTGGATTCATTCTGTAACAGTAGGAAATATTATGTTTCAGTACATACAAGCAGATCAAACACAGTAAACGAGCTCCTAAAATGATAACATGAAAACAGGAAAAACTAGGAAAAACAAATTAAGAGAAAGAAAGCAAAGCACACAGAAATAAGTTAGTGTCAGTTTTGAGGCAGAGATGGGCAAAAATAGCCTGAAATCCGGCAGGGGGGTTGGACTCGATGATCTCTTGGGTCCCTTCCAACCCCTAACATCCTATGATCCTATGATCCTATGAAACCCTAAACTGGATGATACCACAATGAGGACAGCAAAAGAAAGCAGAACACACAGTGCGTGTGTCTCAGTGCAAACCCTTACTTGTAATTTCAGGGCCAAAGTGCTAGAGAAACACAGCTGTAAGACAGTTTTGTCCCCGAAGTTTTCTCCCAGAAGTCTGGGCCTCATAAAAAAGGCCTTCACAAAGTCCTATAGTAGAGTCACTGCACTGAACAACCCTACAGGGCAGTGATGGCATCAAACAGAAGAACAGCAGAGAGCTGCAAGAAACTAGGTTGCTAAATACTAGACAAAACCACAACATCTGCATTTCAACAGGTTTCAGAAGCAGAAAAAACTTGCATGGAAAGATACAACCAGAAAAATTTTATATGGGAGGATTCAAAACTGGTAAGGAAATAAAAATGGGAAAGAGGATAAGAGGACCAGCGGGATTGCAAGGGCAAGTTAAGTAATACAAATGCCAAAAGCAAGTTATCATAAAAGAGCCCTGATCAGCGTTCTGTCATCTTAACATTTAAGGTTGAGAAACTGAATGTGACCACTTGAGCAAAACACAGGGAGTGGAACATCTCCCTGATGAGGAAAGGCTGAGGGAGCTGGGTCTCTTGAGCTTTGAAAAAAGGAGACTGAGGGGTAACCCCATTAATGTTGATCAATATGGAAAGGGCAGGCTGTCAGGAGGAAGTAGCCAGGCTCTGTTTAGTGTCTTCCAATGATGGGACAAGGAGCAATAGGTATCAGCTGGAACACCGGAGATTCCACATAAATATGAGAAGAAACTTCTTGGTGAGAAGCAGCACTGGAAAGGGCTGACCAGGTAGGTTGTGTAGTCTCCTTCTCTGGAGATGTTTAAAACCAGCCTGGACATGTTCCTTTGTGACTGGACCTAGGGGATCCTATTGTGGCAAGGGGATGGGACTGGATGGTCTTTAGAGGTCCTTTCCAATCCCTAACATTCTGCGATCATATTACTACTTACATGTTTTTGCCGTTGTTGTATAAAAAACTTCTTCCTTTTAAAGGAAATTTTTAATATGTTCACCCTAAAAGAAAGAAAGAGAACATGAAATACCATGCGATGTTCATAGGGATGAAAGAATGAAAAAATAATACAGCACAGAACAAGGCTGAAAGATAATAGCAGTTAAATATCCATCAGTAATATGCAACCATCTCCTGTGCTGAGTAGCAACCAGATGTTAAAAAAAACCTCAAAGGAAAACTTCTTGCTAAGAAGGAAAGGCATTGAGATTTTCTCTCATTTACTTTTAAAGCAGTTCACAATTGTCTCACAAACCTATTCTTGCTCCAAAATATGACCTAAATAGAAACTTTTACTCTAGCTGGTAGCTCAGCTTCCCTCCCCAGTCTCCAATAACCTGTGCTATGATTGTACACCACTCACAAATCATGACACGTCATGGTTTACTTGTCAAATGCTTGATACTTGTAGCACAGCCAGAGATCTTTTGGGTTCCATCTTCTTATCATTCACAAGGGCCCACAAGATCACTGGTTTCTGACCAAACTGGCAGCTCTGTCCCAGCACTTAGTACCAACAGCTGGTACTGCTAGCTTAATGAAAAAAAAAAAACCTGCTCCTTTTTATGTCTTAAGCATAACCTTTGTAAAATTCAGTAGGAAAGGCTAAGTCTAATGTGCTTTGTAAGACTGCTGTCTGGCTTTCAAATTGTAGCTACCAATGCAGAATATATTCCCCTATCACAGAATTACAGAATGGCCAGGGCTGGAAGGGACCTTCAACATCATCTAGAGATGATCAAAGTAGATCAAACTAGACTTGAAGGGGGATGGGGTTGTTGCTGAGTGTGCACCAGCAAGGCAGCTCTCCAGTATTGATGAAGACGGTGGTACATGGGACACTAATAGCCCAGAGCTCACTAGTACATTAGTAAGCACAGAAACGGCTGGGAAACTAGAATTGAATGGGGAAAAGAATAAAACCTGGCTCGAGTGACGAGTCCAGAGGTAAAGGACAAAGGATGGGGGTGAAATTGATAGCCCAGATCAATTTCACTAATGTGCATGGGCAACAAGCAGGATGAGCTGGAGGCCGCTGTGCAGTGCAACAGCTGTGATGTAGTTGCCATCACAGGAATGTGGTGGGACAACTGTCACGACTGGAATGCTGTGATGAATGGGTATCAGCTCCTCAGAAGGGATAGATAGAGGTGGGGGTGTGGCCCTGTATGTTAGACAGTTCAATGACAATAAAGTTTAGTGTTTACAGGTTAGGATGAAAGGGAAGGCAAATAAGGGGGATACTGTGCTGGGAGTCTGCTATAGACCACCTAATCAAGATGAGCAGGCAGATGAAATATTCTGTAAACAGCTGGCTGAAGTCTCACAATCTCCAGCCCTTGTTCTGGCTGGGGACTCAAGACTACCAAACATCTGCTGGAAATCTAATCCAGCAGAAAGCAGACAGGCTAGGAGGTTTCTTGACTGTACGGAAGATAACTTCCTGACACAACTGGTAGCCATCAATTCTTAGTGATGTAAAGAGGGCAGTTAGCAGAACCTACACCTTGGATTTCCAGAGGGCAGACTTTGGTCTGTTGAGAACACTAGTTGAGACAGTCCCTTGGGAGGCAGTCCTGAAGGGCAAAGGAGCGCAGGCAGTGTGGACACTCTTCAAGAAGAAGAGAATGAGGGAGAATATTTACCCCGGGGGGGGCAAAACAACATTGCAAACAATGAGGAAAAGGATGAGATGCTTGATGCTGACTCTGTTTCCATCTTTAACGTACAGATCAGCTGCTCCCAGTATGTTCAGCCTTGTGAGCTTGAAGATAAGGAAGGTGAACAGTACAAATCCCCTTAATCCAGGAAGAAGTAATTAATGATCTACACCTAGATACTCATTAGTCTATGAGGCCAGATGGCATTCACGCAAGAGTACTTAAGAAGCTGGACAGCCAGGAGATCACGGCCAACCAGCATGAGTTTATGAAAGGGAGATCTTGCTTAATCAACCTGATCTGTTTCTATGACCATGCAGATCACCTTTCGGATGGGGGAAAGGCTGTGAATGTTGTCTACTTGGACTTTGGAAAGGCTTTTGACACAGTTTCCCACAATATTCTTCTGGAGTAACTGCCAAATGATGGTAGAGAGAAATGTACGCTTCACTGGGTTAAAAACTGGCTGGCTGGCCATTCCCAGAGAGTTGTGATTCATGGGGTGACATCTAGCTGGCAGCTGGTCACAAGCAGTGCATTCAGGGCTCAGGTTTGGGGATAGTCTTGTTTAAAATCTTTATTG
>VZRI01007508.1:127958-145894 GCA_013397515.1 Upupa epops | reverse complement strand
CGCCTGGCACAGCCGGAGCACGCCCCGCTTGGGGCCGGGTGTGCGCAGGCGCCCTTCCACCGCCGTGGTCGAGGGCGCGCGTGCTCCGGGCCGGGCAAGGACAAAGCGGTGGCGCGCGGCGGGGCGGCCCTCGACGGTTGCTGGGCCGAGCCCGGTCCGGCCTCCCTCAGCCCTACAGAATGCCGGTCTACCCTGGCAAGCCCTTTGGCCGCCTTACGCCTGCCTATGGCTGTACGTAGCCGATGGTCCGCACCTCACACTTCACCCTCGAACCGTGCCTTGGGTCCGGTGTGAGGGCAGGGCCAGGCGCTGGATTCCCACACTGCAGTGGGACCCAAAGGAGGTTCAAGGGAGACCTTATAGCCTTCTCCAGTTACCTTCAGGGAGGTAATAGAGAGGTGAGCGTTGTTCTCACAAGTAACAGTGATAGGACAATAGAAAATTACTTCAGGTTGCTCCAAAGAAGGTTTAAGTTAGACATTAGGAAAAATCTTACTGAAAGAGTAACTAGATCTTAGAACAGGCTGCCAGGGAAGAGGTTGAATTGGCATCCCTGGATGTGTTTGAAAGTTGTGTAGATCTGGAGGTTAGGGATGTAGTTTAGTGGTGGGCTTAGTAGAATTAGGTTAATAGTTGCACTTTTCCAATATGATACTATGATGATTTTCCTCACACATTTTCGTTCAGAATGGCTCTGCTCTTGGTACATCACATTTGGAAACTTGAACAACGCTGGTGTGTGGTGCAGTGTCTCTGCAGAAGGTCAGCCGTGAAGCATAGCTCTGTCTGCCTCGCCAGTCAAACTCTGGGGCTGAGGAGACTCAACATGCCAGTGCTTTAGCATCAGTGCTGCAGCAGTAGGGCTACCCTACTGATAGGAACAGTCGGGATTGGATTATAACAAATCTGGAGTTGTGTGTGTGCAGCCAGCCTGCCAAATTCTGAATATGCAAGCAGCTCCTTCAGAAGCAAAGGGCATAATTGATAGCAGTTGTGGTAGGTGTCACAGGAAGATGGTGTAGGATGAAGGTGTAGTTTATTTTCTGGCCCATCACAAATGCACTATCCGGGTGTGTACTTGAACAGCGTTGCGAACTGTACACCTGAGAGCACACCATGTGGCAAAAACAGTCTGCCGCGTGAAAGGACGTGAATATTCCAGACTTAGAGTCTAATCATACTGATGAGTTTGTGGCTTCAGCGGAGAAGGAATTATCAGTTACTGTAAATGTTTGGCTAACACTGCTCTCCAACACAAAAGCTTTTGCCCTTACAGTGTTGCCCTTAAGGGTTTTTATTGTCAACAGCCTGATGACTTCAAACTACAGTGTTTTCATAGGTTGTACAGAATCAAGGAGTCAGAAAGCACATACTGTGCTCTAAAAGGCATAAATAAGTGATACGTCAGGAAAGACACCCTTCCCTGATAGCCAAAGGTAGCTCAGTTGAAAGGTTTGTGGAAAGAGTTGAATGATGTGATGCAGAAATTTTAAAGTAGGCAATGGAGAATTCCCAGGTCAACAGTACAGGCAATTTATCCCTGAGGTATGCTGTAGAAAATTCCTAGCACAAACATGATGAGAAGTCTGGCATAATTAGTGAAAGGGAAGCATTAGCATAGCAATATCAGAAATCTAATGAGAACATTGAGAGCTGCCCCCCCTTTTTTTTTTTTTTTTACTGCCCAGTCCCTCCCAACTCCCAGCAATGTGGTGATGAGTCTTTCTGGGGGTTCTGAAGTCTGGATTGTTTTAAGTTTCTATTTTATTTCATGTGAAAATTAGCATGGATGTCCAAAAACCATACTAGAAGAGCAGACATCTACAGAATAAAGTCAGGAGATTGGTCAAAAGTGGCATTCTTTGTCAGCTATTACATCTTCTGCGGCTTCCAGGATATAAAGTGAAAATAAAGAAAGCCCATTTAACAGAGACTAATTGAGACGACAGCCTAGTTTCTTTTTTTTTTTTCCCCAGCCTTTTGTATCTTATTAAATTTACTACAGCAATGTGTGCATACAACAGATGTTTATTTGAATGAATATTCATTGAATTGACATTAGGTCTCAAAGGGTGATGCTTCCTTCTTATGAGGTTGTGTTTTCCTTGGGCGTCTTTGTTATGTTGTCACCCACAGAAAAGGAATTGTGCTGAGTGGTACGGTACAGTTTGAAGGAGAGGGAAGAATACAAATTTTAATAGCTATTGCTGTAAAGCTACGTAACACAATCTTTTCAGATCCCTTGTGATTTGACTTCAGTGTAATTTCAATTGATGTGCCCATCATGAATGTTTTCTCGGCCAGTTTATTGGATACTTGAACTGTGAAAGTGCAGCTGATATTTTGAAGTGTGGAGCCTTCCTAAAGACCATTCAGACATGTCTGAACAGCCCTGGACACTCAGGGGTAGGTAGGGCTTGCGAATTTTTTCCCTGCTCTCTTGCCTTTGTTGTTTGTGGTTTGGTTTGTTTGGAGTTTGTTTGCTTTGTTTTTTGAAAGCCCTGTTCCCAGAGTTGGTTGTTATATTTTCAGGAGTTCAAGATCTCTTTGGGTATGTCTCCATCCCGGTTCTGTCAGAGCACAGGTATGAAGTTGTTATTATGTAGAGGTTTAACAGGTACTTTGAGCGGCATAGACATCTGAAAATATTTTTCTAGGTTTAGGAATTCACAGTTCAGTCTCCTCCATCTGACATGAAATTCTGTGGTGACAAACAACTCAATGCCTGGCACCAGAACAAGGGTGAAATGCATTTTCCGCTTCCACAAGAAAACTCTGAAGGATGGAAAAATCATTGCTTGATCTGCTTGCCCCTACCATTTTAAGGGTGTACAGATGGTAAAATAAGGCCAGCATATATTTTTCATGATTAAAAACAGCTCAACTGAAAATACTGCTTAATGTTCACAGTTATATACTCGATCTTCTTTATCAAAAAATCATTGTTTCCTGACTGTGAACACATCTCCACTTAGCAATGCATCTTTCTGTTCTGTGTGCATTCCTGTACCAGACTCTGTTGTTAAAGCACCTGCTGGAGCTCTACTACAACGCCATGGCTAGAAGGGCACAAACTACAGAACCAGGAAAGAAACGAAATGTAATTGTTAAAAATAAGTGGGGCAAAATTTGAATTGACATACTTGGATTACTGACATAATAGCAAGTGGTGCTCCTTGGAATTTAGATCCTGTACAAACATCCAGTGTGTCTTTTCCAAAGGTAGCTTGTAATTTTAACAAAGACAGGTAGGAAAGTAGATCAGGCATAAAACCTCAGGCCAGAAAGAGATGTAGCAACTTACAGAAGTGAATACAGGAAGCTGGTTACGGAGTCAGCAATTGCAGCTCATCCTGCTGTGCCTTAAATTAAATTCACTACCATAAATAAGAATCTTTTTTCCATTTTGATGGTTCATTTGAGTTTATGAATGAAAAACAAGCCCATAAAGAACAATGATACTGCTATCTTTCAATTAATTTATATCCTCAAGAATTTGCAAGAAACAGATTTAAAACTGTGGGCAGTAACCACTGGTTAGAAAAACACCTGCAAAGCAATTGTCAAATGGTGTTTAGTCTGTTAGTTTTGCATTGCCACTTTACAAACTCTGGCATGGGAATATAGGAGAGAAATATTGGAAGGGGTGTGTCAGGGGAGAGGTGAAGGGGCAAGAGCCAGAACATTACTGTGCTTCAGTTGGTCTTGTTAGAAGAATGACTTTTCAGAAGCTGTTGCAGCTCAGCATTCATCCTGAGACTGCTGTAAGGGAGACTGTTATGGCGCCTGGAACTCAGGACGCTTAGATGTGAGGATTTCAGGATCTCTAAATCCTTATGTGCTTAAATAAAGCCAGGAGGAGAATATTTCCAAGTATATTTTAGCCCAAGAGTTAGCTAGTTGGCCAAGGTTCTTTATTGTGTTGAATGCTGTTGTTTCTATATGTGTGGAAAAAACCTTATCTGTAGTGCTTTACTGTATGTTATTACTACATCACCATCACAAGCGTATGAAGAAGGTAGTTGAGTTCTACTCTATGGTATATGTTCTATTTGACAGCCATTTTCTACATGCTAAAAGGCTAAGTGGATGATGGGTACTAGTTTGTAATGAGCAGATTTACATTAAGCACCAAAAAATGCGCTTTGGAAGCACAAGTAATGTGTAAATACTTCCATTTCAGTGCTCCCATGAAGTCCTTGTATTCGGTTGTGTAAGTTCTTTCCTCATATATGGATTATTGATGCAATAAAAAAAATATAATGGTCCCTTTGGAGTTCCTGTAGTCATTCATATCATAGAATGTATTGTATTACCTCCATAAAGGTAATAAATAAGCCTCTATAAATAAGCATTACGCCAGTGATTATTCATCTGCAAGCAATGATATGAAGAGATTTCTTCTGTCCTTGAAATTTTAATTGAACAAATATCCTTGATGTATATATGTATATAGGTAGTTTCAACTTACTTTAACACAGACTTAATTTTTAGTACATTATCATGAATATTTAATTATCATAGAGTAAAATGCAAATACCTGTAGCAAAGCATTGGAGTGGTAGGTCTATAAGAAACTTCATAAACTCTGTAAAACTATTATGTGGTGTGTACTAAACATCAGTGTGTGTAAATTGTAAATTGGGGAGAGCCTGGCTGTGCAGATACTACTGTGTCAGACTGGCATTCTTGGAAAAGTTTCCATTTGTGAGTCTGTCCCTGTTCTGCCCGTGGGGTCATTCTGGGTGTGTGGTACATTGCCATGAAAATAGTAGTTGTTCTAGTGACCACTGTTGAAGGCCTAGAAAAATTTTAATTTCCATGTTACTAATGGACACATGCCACCCTAAACCATGTCAGAATAAATGATGTGTATGTATATAGACAAACATGTATCTCAGTACTATCTACAGGCTGCTTAGTTTGGAAATCTTTAGTCCATGAAACCAGTACCAGTTTGAGTGAAAGCAGAAAGTTAATAGGCTGGTAGTAATACAGCTAATATCCTAGTTCTTGCTAGCCTGAGGAAGGCAAGACAATTGTAATGTGAAACTCGCTTGACAGTTGACTTCAGAAAGAAATCTTCATGTGAGGCAGGCATTATGAGTAAGCTGGTTGATTAAAAAACAAATTAAAAATACATTTGCATGCCTTCATTGGTCCATCCTGAGTGTGTTACTAAAAAAGAAAAAGGGATCCTGGACAGAACCTTACTGCTTCAGTCTGGTTAACCTATTGCCCTGGGGTTAGTAGGTAAAAGATTTCCTTCCTCACCTTTAGAGCTGATGATAGTTGGTATCAACAAGCATTATCTGGCTATCAGCTATCACCCACTGGCTCTTCAAATTCTGGTTTCTGACATCCCATGGAGTAGGAAAGAAGTGATCAGCATTTAAAGAAAATTTTGGAAACCAGTCATACACTTTGCCTGCATGGAAAGGCTGTGACTCTTGTGAATGCACCTGTATTATAGGGTAAGGCTATAAATGTTTTCATGATGTCTGTTCTACAATAAAGAAACTACATTTTGTAAGGTATAAAGATGAGAATTACCTAAGACTCCTGGGGAGTAGCTCTGTCGCATCTTGCCTTTTGACTAGGAATGCTACTGCCTGTATTTGTCTATTTCCTTTCTAATGTAGGAACCCTAACCTCCTACAATGGGACAGGAAAGACACATCAGTGCCCTCTCATGATTAATCACTACTGTAAAAAAATGGGCAGGGCTGATCTTTCACAGCCTGGACTTCTGACCTTACTGGTAAGTCTCTGCAAAATGAATATGTCTTGCAACTCCCAGCAATCTCTCTTGTGCCTTAATCAATGGGAGTTCCTCCACAACAGTCACAGCAGGAGCAAATATCTGTCAGGAATGGATCTCAGTGGTGATGGTGAGGGCACAGAAAGGAGGATGCGCATGTCTGAGGAGCTTCTACATATTTGCTGTTACCTCCCGTGATGGTACAGTTGCATATATGTGGCAAGGCTCCGTGGTTCCATCTTAAATAGCTACAGCTAAATACATCTTGAGGTGGAAAGCCAGGCCCTGGAGGTACAATGGAAAATCTCAAAGGCAAGAATGCATTGAGTCCTGTGGGGTAGGTGGTCGATTTATGTTTGTCATTGAGCATGTTGAAAGGTTTCTTTTTAAGTATTTGAGTGGTGAAGTGGTACAGACTTAGAAATGAGCTGCTTCTAGCGTTCCAATAATTTTTGTCACCCCCTTCTGTGTGATGTTAAGATGTGACTATCTTCAAGTAGGTCTTTTAGTGTCATCAGCCAGAAGTCTTTGCATGGGAAAGAAGTTATTATTAACAGATGTGAGACCAGTCTGATTTTAGTCTTGTCCCATGGTTTCAATAATAAACTTCTTTCAGTATTTGATGCTTTTTATAATGAGCATTTCCATTTTACACTTTTCAGCAACATTCTCCTTCCAGGTGAGAACTAAACCAGGCTCCCTCTGGAGTCCCTCATTACTGCTAGGCTGTCTGGGTAGCAGCTGATGGATGAGCGCCGTTCTTGGCCAGCCATAGTATGCTCTCTCTACTGCAATCCCAGCAGAATGACAGATCAAGGATGTTCTCTGTGCCCCTGCAGAGCACAGCTGCACTGCTGAGTGCAGTTATTTCTCAACTTGCTTATGTCTTAAATACCCATTGTGTTGTTTCTCTACCTTTTTCATGTGTGTCAACAGACAGACTGTTGTGTATTTTCCAGTGCATTAATCCCAGCTGCAACTGGAGCTCTCCTTGACAATGCAACCTGGCACTGCAGTGCATGCTTCTACTTAGAATGTTTAATTATTATGTAAATTAACCTGTTTTATCTCTTCTGGTAAGGGGGCTGTATGACTTCGCTTGTGTATCACTAAATGTGACATTTGTGAGAATGGCTCAGTGTGGAGGCAGTGTGGAGGGGCAGGAGTTAGAGGTCGAAGTTTGAAATGGAGATAGCACAGTCAAAGTGTCAGCTAAAGCACAGGTTTGAAGTGTTTTAGTGTTTCCAGTTGGAGTAGAATTGAAATGCTCCTGTCCTCTGCACAGCAGTGGTGAAGAAGATTAGGAAATACAAACTTAATTCATAGTTAGGGGTTGGAAGGAACCTCTAGAGATTATCTAGTCCAACCCTTCAGCCAAAGCAGGTTCACCTAAGAACAGCCCATACAGGAGTGTATCCAGGCAGGTTTTGAAAATCTCCAGAGAAGGACTCTCTGCCCAGAGACTCTCTTCTCTCTGCCCAGTCTCTCTGGGCAGCCTGATTCAGTGCTCTGTCACCCTCACAGTAAGAAGCTGAGATGGGATGAGCTGAGATGTGTTCTAGCTTATTGCCATTATTCCCTGTACTGTTACCAGGCACAACATAGAAGAGACTTCCCCCTTCCTCTTAACACCTAACCCTTACATGTTTATAGACAATAATGAAATCCTCTCTCGGCCTTCTTTTCACAGGATTAAAAGACCACAGTTCTCTCAGCCTTTCTTCGTAGGAGAGATGCTCTAGTCTCTTAATCATCTTTGCAGTTTTCTGTTAGACTCTTTTCCAGTAGATCTTTATCTGTCTTGAATTGGGGAGCAGAAAACTGGATATAGTTCTCCAGTTGCTGTCTCACCAGAGCTAAGCAGGAGGGAAGAGAACCTCCCTAGACTTACTGGGAACACTTGATGCATCCTAGAATACCATTGGCCCTCTTGGCCACAAGGGCACATTGTTGTTCCATGGATAACTTACTATCTGCTAGGTCTTGGAGGTTCTTTTCCATCTAGCTGCTTTCCAGCAGGACAGCCCCTAATCTGTACTGGTGCCTGAAGTTATCCTTCCCTAGAATCAGGGCTCTACACTTGTCCTTAATGAACTTAGGAAGCTTCCGCCAGCCCAGCTTGCATTGGCCCATTCATACTTTAATTTCTAAGTTATCTTTTACTACGATTTTACTATGTTCTCCTATATAGACAATATATTATCTCGTATTTAATGTGAATAATAATATACTATGTTTTTTAAGAGCAGTTTTTGGTTAAATAAAAATAGGGGATAATGTACTGTGCCAGAACAGTTAAGAACACGATGCTAACTTCAGAACAGCGAAAAAAATAAGTGTCAGTGAAGCTGCTTCCACTCATCTAACATCAAATGATTACTTTACTTTGTACTGTATCCATGATCTTGAAAGCAATGAAAAAATCTCACATGGCTGTTCTTATTCCTAAACTACTTTATCTTGTTTTAATTAGTTAGATAAATTGAGATTATAACTTCTGAGATCTGCTTATTTTTCTCCTGTTTATGTTTTGTGAATGAACTTTTGGCCTTTGCTGTCCAGTCCTGTTCAACATCTTCATTGATGATATTGATAATGGGTTGGAATCCATCCTGGGCAAATTTGTGGATGACACCAAGCTTGGAGCCCATGTTGATTTGTTGGGGGGTAGAAGGGCCTTGCAGAGGGACTTGGACAGACTGGAGAGATGGGCAGACTCTAATAGGATGAGTTTTATCAAGTCTAAGTGTAGGGTTGTGCATTTTGGTTATAACAACCCCAGGCAGAACTATAGGCTGGGAATGGAGTTCTTGCAGAGTACCCAGGTAGAAAGAGACTTGGGGGTATTGGTGGACAGTAAACTTAGCGTGAGTCAGCAATGTGCCTAGGCGGCTAAGAGGACTAATGGCATCCTGGCCTGTATCAGGAATGGTGTGGCCATCAGGGAGAGGGAGGTTATCCTCCCCCTGTATCTGGCACTGGTTAGACCACACCTGGAGTATTGTGTTCAGTTCTGGGCCCCTCAGTTTAGGAGGGATGTGGAGGTGCTGGAGCGAGTCCAGAGAAGAGCAACTGGAATGGTTAAGGGCCAGGAAGGTAAACCCTATGAGGAGAGGCTGATGGAGCTGGGTCTGTTTAGCCTGGAAAAGAGGAGGCTCAGGAATGACCTTATCGCTCTCTTTAACTATCTAAAAGGTCGTTATGATCAGTCAGGTGTCGGTCATTTCTCCCTGGACACTGGAGACAGGACAAGGGGTCGCAGTCTTAAGCTCCATCTGAGAAAAGTCATCAATTTTTTTTCTGGGAATATGGGACCTCATGCAGATGAGCAGTACTTGTAAATACATTTAACTTTTCTTCCAGACTATTCCTCCGTTTTCTTACAGTACTTTCAGGTACAAGAAGAATAATGCAAATCCAATTTGTGACATAGTCTGTAGGTCATGTAATACTTTCAGATAAATTTGAAGATAAACTCTTGTCTCTGAGTTTTCCACAGTCTGAAATTTAGCTTTCTGTAGTGTCCTGAGGCTGTAGATTAATTTCTTAACACTGAGCTGAATACAGTCAACTGTCAAAGGAATGTACAGTAAGGAAATGTGAACATACTCATCAGAACAGGTCAGCTGCTGTTGAGGGGCAGTGATTATGCAGCAGGCGCAGGACTTAATAATGCTGAAAAGATATTGATATCTTTCTGAGAAAAGGGACTTCAAGAAACATGTAGTGTGATTTTGGGGGATGCCTGTCCACCTGCTGAAGCACCTGGCAAAGAAGCAGTGACATAGTCAAGATAACATCTGAAAAAGCAAACTTGTGTTATGTTCAATACAGTGCTCAGGTTAAACTGCTTTTCCTGATGTTTCCACATGCAACAGCACTTCCAGCAACTAAACAGTGTTTTTCTGCCAAGTGCTAGAAAGGGAGGATTTCCATTCTTCAGGCATACCTGTTGACCAGTAGTTAGTCTACTGTCTGGAACTGAAGAGCTTTGCTTCCCTTTATAGGCTGGCCCTCCACAGGATTTGTGACTATTTCAGAATATCATTATTAAATTGAAAAAGTTAGTTTTCCAGACACTACCTAGCACAGCTGATTTTCAGACAATATTCTCTCATGCCATCTACAGCATTTCCTCTAACCTCAAGGGTAAATCTCATGATGGGTAGAAGGCACAGAAGGCTTTTGAACCCCTTGCTGAAATCTATAAAGATGATCACAACTTCCACAGACCCAAGAGTAAAGTATAACGTGTTATTTTAGCCATGCTGTCCCTAGCATGTACACAGCTTAAAGCAGCAAGGAAGAAGAGAAAAGCAGAAAAGGTCAGAAAGGAAAATGGAAAGAGGAAATAAGTTAGATAAACCCTGTCTGGGGAAAGGAAATAGCTAATTTAGTCTTGTGGCCTATTGTAATATTGTTACTAATTTTTGAAAAAGAAGTCATATACTGTAGAAAAGGGCAGTAGAGATTGCTAGATGAGATAGATAGCATTGCTATGCATTAACCCCAGCATTCACTGAAGTGTTCTGTGTCTGAACTTCCCCATCTGTAAAATTGCTATTATTCTTACTTACATTTCAAGGTCCTCATGAAAGAGGAAGATGGAAGGGCTACAGTTTCACCCCTAACCAAAGGAGTCTTGAGCTGTGGACAGCAGCTTGTCTCTTTGGCCTGCTGCCAGGATCTAGGGTGAGCTGGTGCTGGCCACAGTCTGAATGGTCAGCTCTCTCTGTTTTTGAACTCCCATGCAAAATAGGGCTGTGGATGGCCCCTGCAGCAGAGCTGCAGCCAGGTTTAGGCTCCTTTTGCATTCCACCCTTCAGTGGCAGGGGCTTGACAGCCATTGCTCTTCCAGAGGAGCTCTCTTTCTCTCAAGACATATCAGAGGATAAGTAGGAGAAAGGCAAAGATGGCAAAGAAGAAGACAGTGAAGAAGAAGACGGTGGAGCAGGCAGTACATTCCCTTTTATAGACTGTCCACCAATCACCTATAGAGTCTGGACACTGACACAGGAGGTCTGCTAGGAAAGCTACCTCCAGCTTCAAAAAAAGCATTTCATAAAAGCACCACAACAAACACTTGCATATTTTTTTTCATTTTAAAACAGGAGGGGATTGACTTTTACATCATCTTCAGCAATATCCTATAGTGCTCCTATTAGCAGGAAGAGTACCAGAGCTGAAATGGTTTGGAATATATTAAGACAGTGTCAGGAAAGGAAAGGATTAGTATCATCTAGTTGCGCTTCTAGGTTTTAAATTGACTTTGACCCCATAATAAATTGCTAAACAAAACCAAAGACCTTTTCATCTTCAGATCAGGTTAATTTAATTATTTTAATGTGTTCCAGGTTTTATAACATTTTCAAATTGGCTACATAAAATTACTCAATGTTAGTTACTCATTAGCTGTCAAAGACCTCTGTAACTTCTCTTTCCCAAGGCAATTCTGGAGCATAAGCCTTCTTTGGCTGAAGGTTTTTATCAAACATCATTCAAATATCTGTAGTGAACAGCTTCTCATTCTTGCCATTTCAGTATTTCTTTGCTCCCTCTGCTCTGTCTTGCAGAGTATAAATGACATCCAGAATGTCTGATCTTTTGTGTCACTCAATATACATAGTCGGTTGTTTTTGGTTTGCATGTTTCATTGCTCATTTCACTCTTCTGTGTTCCCACAACTGATACTTTCCCCAGGAGAGTTCTTACAAACTGTTTGTTGCAGCCCCCAACAAGCTTCCAGTGGATCACAGGAGATGTGAATTTTTAGACTCTTGAAGGAGCAATGAACTTCTTGGCAGTCTATATCTGCAGCTGTTACATAAAGCCAGTTTCCACTTTCTTGCCTTGGGAGTGCTGAGCAGATGCTGTTTCCTCAGAGAAGTGTAAGAATTGAGTGGATAACATCTCCTCTGAGATGCCTGCCTCCTTTGCATAATTTGCATGAAGATGAATGAATTTGTGCTTGCAAATAATTTGAGACAATGGTGTCCAGCGGGACTAGTTGTTAAGCAGTGCCAGTCTTTTCTCCCCAACAAGCCAGTTATTACTCACTATATTCTTATCCTTTCTCCTGTTCTCCTTCATTTATTCTTCCATCTTTTCTCTGATTTTTTCTTGTCTCTTTCTCTCTCCTTGCATTTGTCCATTTTTCATCCCCTTAGATTGAGCAGGTTGGCCATCCACCTCACTGCTGCATTGAACCTTTCATCCTAGATCAGCTCGTCCCATTTGAATACCTGCCTGTCCAGCCTTGTCACCTCTGTGCAATAAACAACTGTTCTTTATTGGTTTTTCCTTCATCCAGTTTTAGTCCTGATTTCTTGGGGAAATAATAATACTGTGATTATACTATATAATGCTTCTATTTACCTTTTACTGTGAATAAAGGCTTTAGCAAAACTTGGAAAAGGAGTAGAGGGTTTAAAAGTGGTTTTTTATCAAAGAAGTTGGCCACACAGAAAAGTTTATTTCATGTTCCTCCAAAAAGAATGCAATCTGAGCTCATTCTAACTAGACTGTAGAAATTTCATGCAAACAACTGTGGTATTCTCATTGTATTAGGTATTACACTGTTAGAAATTATATTATTAGAGCTTCCGTCTGAGTTTCTCACCTCTGTGGGCTCTCCAGGTGCAAACTCTGAGTTTGTCTTTTCCCACAGTTACAGCCTTCAAATTATTTCTCTCCTGTATGTTTGTTATTCAGTAACTCATGCTATGTTGTTAATATTTCTCAGTAACAAGACCAATCAATCACAGTGTACTGCTCCAATGAAAGGAAGATCTCATGAATTCTGATATTCACAGAACTGCTCACACTTTTTTCTTAATCTGTTGTCTGTTTAGATCAGAAATACTTGGGATTAATGCAATCTCTGTTTTTTTCAACAGTCAGCAATGGATATAATTAGAAAAACGGTTCCCAGTGTTTTTAAACATTGCTGTATGCTGTGTCTGTTTTAGAAAGATTAAGCTAGGAACGTGGTTTTGGTTGCACCACCTTTTGACAGTAGTCAGTTGGAGCTTTTTAAACACTTGAATACTTGAAATACTGCAGTCTTAACTCACTACTATGCAATTCTTAATATAGGCATTTAACAGTAATACTGGTCTTAGAAGTGTTATAAGAAATGTTATAAGAGATATTGTAAAAAATATTATAAGAAATTGTGAGCAAAGATAAGTAATAGCATCCCAACTGAAATCAAAACAGAAAATTGCTAAATAATTTGAAAAGACAGAAATCACAGTAAAGCATCTGTGTGGTGTGTTATGTCAAATGACTGTGGTCTGCAACAGAATAGACTCATCTTTCAGTGAGCAAACCCAGGCCCTACAAGGAATCATCCTTGGTCAGAAATGTATAAAGAGACAAGATCAGAAAACATGAAAAATCGGCTTATGCAATGTTATGCAATTTTTCCTGGAAGAACCTTCTTGCATCTTTATAACTCACCATATTTTAGCCTGAATAAATGAATGAATACAGGGATATTTACAAACACACACACACACACACACACACACACACACACAAAAGAAACCAAAACTAAAGATATGAAAAATATTCTGAGTAAAAATGACAAAATGTTTGAATACTGTGGAGTCTGCTGTACCCTCTGTGCCTTGTGTGAATTCATCATTTACACCTGTGTGCAGTGTCACAGCTCTTATTTGGTAATGTTTTGCACTGAGATAAGTAATCCAGTAACTGCAGGGGTTCAGTAAATAAATAGTTTTCCTTATTTACTTATTATCTTTTCCCTCACCTGGAATATGTTAAACATGTTTCAGAATTTACTTATTTTTGAATATGAATAGGTTTTCAACTGCAACATCATATATCTCACTTGAAGGCATGAAGAAAAGGAAGAAATGTTTTAACTCTAGTGTGCTGTTACAGCATACTTGTGTCCCCTAGGGGTCATATGAGTGATACATGAGCACTTTTGATGGCAAACATATTTCTATAAAACTTTCTTCACAATAAGTAACCTGTTGTCAAATGTAATCGTTAATTATTGCCTGACATTGAAAAACTTCTTGAACACCATACAGTTTCCTGAACAAGTTGTCAGGGGAATAAGTCTGACTAGATCCTAAATGGGGGAAGCACAATATATTCTGAGTCACTGTTAAACATGTGATTAATATAAATGGTTCCAAATGTAACCAGCCAGTTTACACACACCTACCAGCATCTCCAGTCAGTAGATTTCCTCTGAAGATTCCTTTTCTGAGGAAAGACCTGTTCCATGTGGACAACTGGCTGTCTCAACCTGTCCTCTTCCCCTGCTGTTGATAGCACTTAAACCAAATGTTATTACTGTGGGGAAAAAATGAGAAGCCTCATTTGAAACTGGTGTATACCCCAAACACTCAGTTCAGACACCTTTTACGTAGTTTAAATTGTTGATTTCCGTGGAGTTGCAATTACACTGCAGCAGGTCTGGATCTGGATACAAGTTCCCTGTCAGGAGCTGTATTGCTGAGGGTTATGTGTGTTAGCATGTGTCAGCTGTCTCTCCTGCTTTGTCAGCTTTTGGTGTCACTAAATTGCCTCAATGTGTAAATGTGGCTCTGTTTCTGGGATGTTCCAGCGTGTTTTATTTTTAAGTGTGTCCCCAGTGTTGCATGCTGCTATCATCCCTTTGGACTGCTAAACCAATGAATGAATTTAGACCTTGAACAACAGCAATTTCAATATCCTTATTAAAAATGAGACTGTGATCACTACATCCTACATTCATCCTACATTGATATCTTCAGTCAAATCCTCTCTAGACCTAAGTGTGATACAATAGGTCAGGTTGTCTTGTGAGATGGTGGAATCACTAAGGATTTCTGAGAAGGTGTTAGAAGAAAATACCCATCAGAAATAGTTTAATCCTGTTCTTTCAGTCATGATTGTAATGAGAACAGCATGTTATAGCATTGCTGCAAAAAAAAAAAGAAAATGCTGAAGAATCTGCCTTCTGTCATCAAACAAAATGTCAGTTGAGAGAAAACCCCATTTGTTTCACAGGCTGAACATGACACAGAGAATTAAAAATAGTGGGCTTCCTAGAGCACTTTTCCTTGCAGAGTCCTTTCGTATTTGGTGAAATAGAAGAAATCTTTTGCCAAGAGTAGTCTAGTCTTGAATGGTGGAGAGCTAAAACTAGACCTGCTTCATTTAGTGAATTAGAAGAGCTACAGAACTGGCCATACAGATAGATAGTAGGTGCAGACTGTTACTTTTCATAGAATCATGGAATTGTAGTATCATCTAGGTTGGAAAAGTCCAACTATACTCCTTAAGCACCATATGTACGCAACATTTAAACACATTCAGGGATGCTGATTCAAACAACTCCTGGGCAATCTGCAACCTGCTGCAATGCCTGATAACCTTTCCAACAAAGAAGTTTTTTCTAAATTTCCCCTTATGCAATTCGAGGCCATTGCAGAAGAGACTGACAATCACCTCTCTACAACCTCCTTTTAGATAATTGTACACAGCAATAAGGTCTCCTCTCAACCTTCTCTTCAGAATAAGTAGCCCCAGCTACCTAAGCGTCTCCTCATAAGGATAGCTGTCCAGACCCTTCAGCAACTGTGGTACTCTTCTTTGGACTTGTAGCACCACAGTGTCTTTCTTGTATTGAGGTACCCAAAACTGAACACACAGTATTCAAAGTGAGGCCTCATCAGTGCCCAGCACAGGGGAACAAGGATTTTCCTGTTTCTGCTGCTTTCACCTTTTCTGATAGAAGCCAGGATGCTATTGGCTTTCTTTGCCAGCTGGGCACACTGGTGGCTCATATTTAGCCAGATCCTCAGGTCTCTTTCTGTTAAGCAGCTTTCTAGGCATTCTTCCCCAAGCCTGTAATATTGCGCTGGGTTGTTGCGACTCAAGGACAGGACTCAGTGCTTGACATTGTTGTAGCTCATACATTTGGCCTTAGCCCATTGATTCAGCATGTTGGGTTCTCTCTGTAGGACCTTTTGAACAGATCAACAACCTGCCCATCTTGGTGTCATCTGCAAACTTACAGAGGGTGCACTCAATCCCTTCATCCANTCTCTTTCTGTTAAGCAGCTTTCTAGGCATTCTTCCCCAAGCCTGTAATATTGCGCTGGGTTGTTGCGACTCAAGGGCAGGACTCAGTGCTTAACATTGTTGTAGCTCATACATTTGGCCTTAGCCCATTGATTCAGCATGTTGGGTTCTCTCTGTAGGACCTCTCGAGCAGATCAACAACCTGCCCATCTTGGTGTCATCTGCAAACTTACAGAGGGTGCACCCAATCCCTTCATCCAAATCATCAATAAAGACATTAAACAGCAGTTGATCCAATACTGAGCCCTGGGAAATAACATTTCTGACTGATCACCAAGTAGATTTAACTCTATTCACCACGACTCCCACCATCCACCCAGTGCTTAATCCATCAAAGTATAACCCGATCCAAGCCATGGGCAGCCAGTGTTTTCACAAAATTGCCATGGGAAACAGTATGAAAGGTTTTACTGAAATCAAGTGAGACAATGCTCACAATTTTGTCCACTCATTTCTCTCACTCAATAGATGTGTCACTTTGTCATAGGAGATCAAGTTCATCAAACAGAACAGACCAGCCTTTCATGAACCTGCGCTGACTGGGCCTCATTGTTTGGTTATCCTATAAATGGTGCAAAATGACACTCAAGGTGATTTGCTCCATAGCCTTCTTTAGCACTGAGGTGAAACCCACAGGTTTCCCATAGTCTCTTTCCAATTCTCCTTATAGATGGGTGTCACATTTGCTAATCTCAAATCTGCTGGGACCTCCCCCGTTCACCAGGACTGCTGGTACATGATGGGCAGTGGTTTACTGAGCACTCTCAGCTCCCTCAGTAGTCTTGGATGTAATCCATTTGATTGCATAGGTATGTTTATATTTAAGTGGTGTAGCAGGTCATGAACCATACCTCTTGGATTATGTAGGCCACATTCTTTTCTTATCCCTGCCTCCCCACTCAAGGGGCTAGGGAACAACCAGACTTATTGTTAAAGATGGAGGCAAAGAAGGCTCTAAGTGCTTCAGCATTTTTCTTATCCTTTGTTGTTGCATTTTCCCCTGCATCCAATAATGATGAAAATTTTCCCTTTTATTGGTAATGTATTTGCAGAATACATTTGTAGAATACATCCAGTAAATGATGAAAATTTTCCCTTTTATTGGTAATGTATTTGCAGAATACATTTGTAGAATACATCCAGTAAATGATGAAAATTTTCCCTTTTATTGGTTAATGTATTTGTAGAATACTTTTTGTTGGCTTTTAGAGCTGTTCCTAGGTTGAGTTCTAGTTGGGCTTTGAACCTTCTGATTTTCTCTCTGCATAGTGTCACAGCATCTTTGTAGCTGGTTTTCCTGCTTTCCATAGACTCTCTTTTTTTCTTTTTTCTTTTTCCCAGCCAAAGCTCCCTGTTCAAACAGGCCAGTCTTCTTCACCAGCTAGTCTTTGGGGGCACACAGGCAGCCTGTTTATGTGTTCTTAAGTCTTCTTTAAGTATGTTTGTCCTTCCTGGACAGCTTTGTCCTTCAGGACTGCCACCCAAGGGTTTCTGTCAGTGTTTTCTGAGGATGCCAAAGTCTGCCCTCTGCAAGTCCAAGGTTACTAAGTTATGCTGAGCCATCTCCTTACTTTCTCAAGAATCAAAAATTTCATCATTTCATAGTCACTGTGACCAAGTTGGCCTCCAACTTCCTCCACAATCCCATCTCTGTTTGCAAGTAGTTGGTCTTTTCTGCAACCCTCCCTTATCCAAATAATCAATAAAGATATTAAACAGCACTTGATCCAATACTGAGCCCTGGGAAATAACATTTCTGACAGATCACCAATTAGATTTAACTCTATTCACCACGACTCCCACCATCCAAGAGCTACTAGTTAGATCCTTTTGGATCCCCACAGGTCCATGGGACCAGATGGCATTCACCCCAGAGTGATGAGAGAGCTGGCAGAGGAGCTTGCTAAACTGCTCTCCATAATTTATCAGAAGTCGTGGATCACAGATGAGGTCCTGGATGATTGGAAGTTGGCAAATGTGACCCCCATACACAACAAGGGTCAGAAGGATGATCCAGGTAACTATAGACCTGTTAGACTCACCTCAGTTCCAGGCAAAGTTATGGAAC
>VZRI01007508.1:112527-127720 GCA_013397515.1 Upupa epops | reverse complement strand
CAGGCAGAACTATAGGCTGGGAATGGAGATTTGGAGAGTACTCAGGTAGAAAGAGACTTGGGGGTATTGGTGGACAGTAAACTTAGCATGAGTCAACAATGTGCCCAGGTGGCCAAGAGGGCATCCTGGCCTGTATCAGGAATGGTGTGGCCATCAGGGAGAGGGAGGTTATCCTCCCCCTGTATTCGGCACTGGTTAGACTGCACCTGGAGTACTGTGTTCAATTCTGGGCCCCTCAGTTTAGGAGGGATGTTGAGATGCTGGAATGAGTCCATAGAAGAGCAACTAGATTGGTAAAGGGCCTGGAAGGTAAGCCCTACGAGGAGAGGCTGATGGATCTGGGTCTGTTTAGCCTGGAAAAGAGGAGGCTCAGGGGTGACCTTATCGCTGTTGATAAGGCAGGGGTCTGTCTTTTCTCCCTGGACACTGGAGAGAGGACACATTTCCCTGGGAATGCAGTCAATAGAGAGAGAGAGTGGTACCTCAAGGATCAGTAGCAGGAAGGTTTTGTCTGAATTTCATGGTCTGGTGAAATGAAGAGTTGTGCTCTTGTTGTGGCTGTAGGAATTGTCAAGTAGTTTTCATTTCAAAATCATTTTGTTTATCTATGCACAACTGTTATCGACAGGAGGTTTTATTTAATAAAAAAACTAGGACAGGTAATGTCTTATGAAAAGCAGCTGACAGAACTGAGGTTATTTGGTCTAGAGAAAAGGAAGATCAGGGAGGACCTTATCACTCTCTACAACTACCTGATAGGAGGTTGTAGAAAGGTGGGCATTGGTCTCTGCTCCCAAGTAACAAGCAACTGGACAAGAGGAAATGACCTCAATTTACACCAGGGGAGGTATTAGGAAAGATTCCCTCACTGAGAGGGTTGTGAAGCATGGGACAGGCTGCTTAGGGTCACTGTCTTTGAGGTGTACAAAAGATGTGCACATGTGGCATTTAGCAACATGGTTTAGTGATGATCCATCAGTGCTGAGGTAATGGTTAGACTTGATGTTTAGATCTGAAAGGTCTTTTACAACCAAAATGATTTTATGATTCTATGATACCTAAAAAGTAATATTCATATTAGTACAGTAATTCTAATAAATACATAATTTCTAATCAATAGGCATGACCGTCATTTTAAAGCATATAAGGGTGTTCTATTTGCCATTACAAAATTCCATTTCATTCCAGATAGCCCCCTGCAGGTTTTTCTTCCAATTACAGAAATATCATTGAATGTGTTTTTGGAGAGTCATGTGCCAAACTACAAAGACAGACACAGACCAGCTGCAAATTGACTTTAGGAAGTGGTCAGCTACCTGGTTCAGATTTCCTCAGCAAATCTGGCATGCAAATGCAATCACAAATTTAGGTCCCACATGATGATGGAAAATATCTTTACATCCTACTTGTCCTAGGCTGTCCACCAATCACCATTTAATTAAGAGGAAGAATCAGATGCAAATTATTATTCTCCATTGAGACAGGATCTATGTGGGGCCATGTGGCATTAGAATATTTTTGCACTGCATTACAGAGCAACTACAGTAGTCACATCAAGAGCAAACAGATACAGAGCCCTTCTACAAAGACTCTATTCCACTGTCCTTGGCATAGTCCAAGCAAGAATTTTCATTGTAGTAGGTCCTGGCATATAATCAGCTGGAGGACATAGAAGTGTGATGACTGGAACTGAAAACGCAGAGGATTCTGAACTAGCAGTGAATGAGAAAGTTATATTAAAGAGTAGGACTTATACATACTGTGAGTAAAGAACATGTAGGATGCAGCAGTCATTCAGTTAAAATGGAAAGAGTTTATGAAGGTTGAGCTCTAAAATAAAATCAATTTTGCTGTCATTACAGGAAGCTGCAATGGTAAATCTGACAAAAAAAGCTAAGCAGCATCAACTGAAATTTGATTTCATGTATATCCAGTCAAATTACACAGTGCAAAGAAGATTTACTACAAGTGTAGTGTTCATGAATCATTTGTGAACAGGCTTTATTTGTAGGCATACACAAATTGCCTCTGTGTAAGCAGACCACAATCTTCTTTATTGTTTGCGAATTGCTCGTATTGACTATTCATAGCATGTAATTGATTATTTAGCTCACAAGCCAAAATTTCCATTCTTGAAGTATGACTGAGAATCTCCAAATAAAATGGAGATGATATGACAAATTAAAAAGCACTTTTAATGTGTATGTCTAGATGACTACATGTATCTTTTGAAATTTGTTAGTTTTTTATTAAACATTCAGAATCTGCAAATATAAAGACTGGAAAAAAGTAAGAATAAGTACACTACAGTGTTCATTGATTAAGTCAATAATCAAAGAATATTTTTAGCTCAATTTCACAGAAAAAAAAATCATGTAGAAGTATTAAAATTTCTCCAAAACCAAGATAAATTCACAAATAATGAAATACTGTTAAAATACATAGTGAAGAAGAATACAAACCTGAAAAACTTAGGCAAATCAAGTTAATTCTCCTTTGCTACAAGGTACAATAATTTAGGGTCCACAGCATAAATCTGCATTTCTTTAGCCTAAATGACATGTTTACTGCAAATTAATATATAACCAGCAACTTTTATGAAAAACAGCACCCTACTATAGAGAAACTACAGATACTAGAGGAAAGAAGTGGCAGAAAAATTGGACAATGATATAAAAAAACATGAAAGCAATTCCCTTAACAAAAGGAACATTTTCTGAAAGAGAATCTACTGGTAATCTGTGAAGGTTTAATTAGGAGAAAGATTCTAAAGCAAATCTAAAAAGTAAGTGTTAAAAACATGATAGAAGAAGTTTAGTCAGAGAGAAATCCTTCCCTGTCAGTCGTCAGTCACAAGGATATATCACTGTCAAGGGACTCATCCTGAGATGAAATTAAGTGATTAATTTAGTTAATGTGCCAATGAGCCAAACCAAAAACAAAACAAGGAGGGCCTGGTAACCGGTGAAGGAAGACCTGGAGGCTAGGATCCCTGCAATAGTTGGAATTGGTTCATGAAGAAAAGACAACTTTCACCATGCTTCTACAATTCTAGGTAAGTTACAGAGGCAAAGTTGCCCCTCAACAGGTCACATTCTTCTTATCTTCATGTATCTACACGTTTGGGGCAACACAGCAGATGACAAACCAGCCAGTCTCAGGCAGGTGGAAGAACTACATCACAGTGTCAGGGGTTTTAACCCAAGATGAAATTCACCAATTAATTTAGTTAATATGCTAATAAGCCAAAACCAAATGAAAACAAAAACGAAGATTTTTTGTTTGGAAGCCACTTACAAATTACAGGCAAAACCAGAACTAAGTCAGTTTGGGGAAGACAAGAACAAGACACTTAATTCACTCTGCTTAAAAACCCCACACGAAGATGCAGAGATTAATCATAAGTTCTAACCTAACTGGGCCAAACTGCATTCTCCAACCTCTCAAAAGGAAGTGACTTCCAACTGTTCTTGCTTCTTGGAAGCGTGATGTCCATCAAGTTCATGCACATATCCCTCAGTGTCAGAAGGCATCTTCAAGTCCAGCTCTCTGTTCCAAGTGCTTTTGTGACAGTCCTCCATTTCCAGAGTGCCAATCCCTACAGCCACAAGAGCAGAACTCTTCATTTCAGCAGACCATGAAATTCAGACAAAACCTTCCTTCCGCTAATCCTTGAGGTACCACTCTCTCTTTCTATTGACTGCATTCCCAGGGAAAGATGGCTGTCTGGTTCAGCACTCAGTGACATGTGCATCATCTCCAAAGAACAGATGAAAAGTGAAAATGGAGACGAATGAGTTTCTGGATACCTGAAACCAAAAGCTCCAAACCCTGTCCATTAGTCAAACCCTTTCTTTCGTGGCAGAGGCTAGAAACTTGATTCAGTATTTGCAAAAGAAACATCACAAAAAATCTAACTATGCCACACAGACACACAACAAATTATGGAATGCTATTTTTGCAACTTTTTTAAAAATTATAAACAATTTCTAAGTAACATATTAACATATAGAGTCACATAGATATGAACTACATGTTTACACTGCACTGTGACATTATTGTCTAAGTATCAGAAGACTGAGGTAAGAACTCAATGTTATTTACCTTAGCAGTTTATTATTTTAATTTTCCTACTCCTTCTTTAAGAGAATTTATTGTGCAGCATGTAATTTGTAACAGTTTTAAAGTAGTTGTCTATCTCTTTTCATAATCGAATGTGGATTCTTTCATCTGCAGCAAATTCACAGGTTTTCTAATAGTGGTTCTTACACTATCACATAGTATATCACTGTCTATAACTATCTGAAAGGTGGTTGTAGTCAGGCGGGAGTTGGTCTTTTCTCCCTGGAATCTGGAGACAGGACAAGGGGTCACAGTCTTAAGCTCCATCGGGGGAGGTTGAGACTTGACATTAGGAAAAAGTTTTTCAGTGAAAGAGTGATACAATTTTGGAACGGGCTGCCCATGGAGGTGGTTGAGTCACTGTCTCTGGAGGTGTTCAAGGTTAGGCTGGATGAAGTGCTGAGTGGCATGATCTAGATGTTAGATGCTAGTTTTACTTTATTTGGATTTCAGTTGGACTGGATGATCTGTAAGGTCTTTTCCAGCCTCATCATTACTGTGATACTGTGATATTATTTTCTGAGATCTGATGGCGTTGACATTAACTAAAGCAAATTTAACATTTAGATGAAATACAATGATATGCTGACCTGAGAACAGCAGGGAAATACACTTCTTTGCAATATGCAACATATAATTATGCATCACTGTACTGACACACCCGTATCTCCAGACTGTCCTTCTCAGGGGTGTGAAACGGAATTTGAGTGTTCAGTTTTCCTGGACTGATTTTGTTAATCATCTTTAATATGTTCATTACTGACAGCATTTTTTTTGTTGATTTCTGCAAATTGTGTAGCCAACTGAGCGGTGATTTTCATTGCTTGATACAGACTTTTGGTGGTTTGTTTGGATGAGGCTCAAATTTTCTTGCACGATCACTTGCACTGACTCAATATTCACTTCTCACAGAAAAAAGATTCTAGTAAAAATAGAAAACATTCAGTTTATAAAATATTAAGAAAACTATTTTATATCTAATTATTTGCTTTCAATTGAAAATATCTTAACTAGTTACTAATATTTGGTAGTGTTCCCTCCCTTCTTAAATATTATACTAGTATTGGTAGGAGGCCAGTAATATCAGACCCACTCACAGAATTAGTAAACATTTAAACTGTGTATGACTATTACTGGAAAAACATTTGCACAATTTATATTAAGGTTAATAATAAAAACTTACGCTACTGAAACCACTCCAGTTCATACTGAAGTGATTCACACTGGAGAAATTTTTTTGTGGAAAGGATCAACAGAATAGTCAGATAGAAATTTCTAACAAGTATGAAGACCGCAACAAAAGCAGACATTGTCGCAGGAGAAAACAAATTGCCAGGTATTGTAAAGCCTATTATTTTCTCAATGTGCCTAAATAGCCTACTGCCAGGACACCTACTGACCTTACTAGTGAGGAAATAGAATATTATTGTGAATGTACTTTCAAAATACTATAGAAGCTAATAGGGCCTACCTAACTGTCTATAGAATATGCAGTCTAAGTATCAAGCTCTCCCTCTCCATTGGCGTGTTTCTTTGTTCACAGATTGAGACTGATTTTTGGTAAGGCCTCTGTTCCACAACATTAAATAGGAGTAAACATGACTAGTGTGTTCACAGGTATAAAAGACATTTTTACTGCCTGTTTATTATTTAACTTCTGCAGTCTGCTACACGTTATAAATGTTTTGGTTTCATCACAATACTTCTCTACGTGTGAGAAAATTAGGCATATCATGGCTGAAAATCACATCCATCTCTTCATGCTAACCTGCAAACTATGAGAGAATATTCTAGGTCAGTTATTTTGGACACAAAAACAGTGACACTGAGCACTACAAATGTTGCTGAGCCAAGTTTTTCCTTAAGACCTGTAAAAAAGAACTAGTGTTTTGCCCAAATCTGTTCTATCTGTCAAAATTATTTCCTCCCTTTATGCTGAATTATTTCTTCGTGCATGTTGATGTTTGAAAATTGCCAAATTTTCAGGTGTTATTTTGTGTGCTTTTATGCCAAAAGAGCCTTTCATTTTGAAACGCAGGGTAGCTTTCCCAGCAGACTCCTGGATCAGTGTCTTGACCTACAGGTGGTTGGTGAACAGAGGGAGTGGACTTCCTGTTTTCTGCCTGTCTTCTGCTGTCTTTTGTAAGACAGAAGGCTTTTCTGGACCAAGCACAGCCTTTCCCCAAACTGCAGAGGTTGCTGCGGTAGCCACAGCTCCCTCTTCTCTGATGGCTGGAACACAAAGAAGCCGAGCCTTTGGACTGTAGCTGCAGCTCCACCACAGTGTCCAGCCCTGACACGGTTCCTGGCAGGGGGCCAGAGAGAAGCCGCTGCTCCTGTACACTGCTTCTGCAAGTTGATTGTCTTTGAAGATGTCAGGAGTCTATGGTGAGCTCTTAACCCTTTCTCTCCCTTCGAGCCGTAACCACTTGGGAGATGGATAAACGAGAAAAAAGAGAAAAGAGGAAAGTGCCCTGGATCATGCCTACTTACCACAACAGGTGTGGTGCCATGTGACCAGCACCACGTTGCCTCTGTCCTCACCATGGGTGTGTCCCCTCTTTGACCAGGGCATGGGGCTAACAGCAGATGCTGTATCTCAGCTCTGAGAGACTGGGAGAAGCCTCTGATCTGAGAAAGAGATCATAAAGTATCAATCTCCTAAACCTTTGGCAAACAGAAAGAGACAGAGGTTCTATTATGTTCCAGTAACTGAGATGCTGTTGTGGCCCAAAGATGACACACTCCTGAGACAAGAGGATTTAGAAGCAAGCTTGAGACATTCAAGGGAAGCTGGCATCTGCAAGACAACTGGAAAAGGAACTTTTCCACAAGCATCACCATGTAANAGGGGTTTTTTGAAATGCTATTTCTTTTCTACTTTATAATACTCTATGAGTAAAGGTGCAATTATACTTCTTAAGGCAGTTTGTTCTGTGGGTGATGCATTGGGAAAGACATGTTCACACACATAAGCATATGTGCATGCACACACATTCTACACATCTATACTGTAGAAAACCATATTTGCATCATAGTATTTTGGCAAGTTCCCAAGTGGGTTACAAGCAGTAGTGACCAAAACAGCTTGACAATTTAGGTTTTGAAGCAATCAGGAAAAACAGCTAAAGGCTTACAACACTGGCAAGTACAGAGGAAGACTGAATTCACCAATACAATTGTAAATTTAGTTCTTTCAGTACAATTTTTTTTATTCTGTCATATTACACTAATTTAGATGTTATTGTTCCTCCATGGGATTTTGACAGTGTATTAAAAACTGGGATTAAAACCCAGTTTGCTTCAGATGCATAACTTTAAAAATTAAAACCAGCATACTGCTACATAAGATTAAATGTGCAATTATTTTAAATTCTGATTATTTGTACACTCTAGAACCAGTTTCTTATATGACCCTGTAGTTTAGATTATCCAGCTATTTAACTTAAGCTGTAAATTTGAGGGGGAAAGCAGCCATTTTTAAAATCATTATTTTGTTTAATGAGAAAACTTGCTTGAAAAGTGTAACTTTTAGCTGAATGGCTGTAGTATTTAAGATTATAATTTTCTGTGTAGATACTTTACTGTCATTGTCAAACAATTTAAAGAAACAAACTTTCCTGTAGTGGTCGCTGATTTTTATTTGGTCCAATTCAAATTTGGTTGAATTTTCAATTTTTTTTTAATTTTTTACATTAATAATTTCTTTAAAATAAAATATGATATAAATATATCATGAATAATGATATATGATATATATGAATATATATATTCATGATATATATGAATAAATATATATGAATAAAATAAAGTATTTCTTTAAAATAAAACATTCCGTGAATGTTTGCTCTAGGGAGTTGGGGCTACATGAAAATACCATGTATACTAATACTTGTGAATGCTGAGGACTGGCACCATGGTGTTTGAGATTATAATTTTTACCAAGCATGCACATAGTACAAATTTTCAGAATAAGCTCTGTTTATAAGTCTTTATTATGATTTTTATTAAATCAATTAGAAGTGTACCTAAAATTTTTCATGTTAAACAACATTTCAATATGTAGTTTCATGCAGAATCATTTGAAAATTTGAAGAAAAGCTTGCTCCTATCACAGGTTGTTTTGGTTCATCTAGTATCTTCAATACCTTTAGGTGCATCTGTGCCTGTGTGTTTGTATTCTGAGCCCAGGATTTTGCTAGTGATACATTCCTTTACTTTGATACAATTTGATCTCCTGTTTACAATGAAAATTTCATAGAATACATATTGTATGTGCGCGGTAAGTAGTACCCTCATAGTAAGTACAGTGCAAATTCTTACTGTGCAGCTTGTATTTCTTAACATGCATACATAATTTGGAGCATTTAATACAGTCCCTACAGCACATCTGAGGCAGGTACAAATATTCATATGGCAGTGCACATGCAACTTGACAAGAGTCTTTAATATGCAAAGATTTTCACTTGCCTGATAAAAATTTCTCAGCCTACTCAAGAAAGAACACAAATGTAGTAGCTGAAGTTTAATGTTGCATGCAAAATTAGTTGTAAGCCTCACATGGTTAAACTTCTACAGCAGATCTCAACTTCTTTATGTTGCTGGAACATTATGAGGGACGTTGTGTACATTCCACATCATGTAACACATTTTCTCAAAATTCTCATTATACTGCATCTTAAAAGCTTTCATGCAGAAGGAGCATCAAATCTTGTAATACAAACTTCAGGGGATCAGTATAAATTTCACCCAACAGGATAAACTGCATATTATGGTATAGATTAGACGCTCTACAGCTGACTGAAACCTTGAATGTATGGATGGGCTCAAAATAAATTACATGAGAGCATGTCATACTAGCATTTCTAAGAACACCAAACAAATACCAGCCATTTCTCATGAATCAGCTAAAAAAGTTAGTAGTTTGCATTCTTGCACCTTCCTGTACCTGCATGTACACACACACACCTGCCCATCCGCAATTATCTTCTTTTAATTTAAAACAAGAGAGCCAAATATAGTTTGAATCATTATTAGAAATGAGAGCAGTTTAGATGACAAATTGCATTTGGATTAGGAAGTAAAAAGCCTCTATGCTGCACTTAGATACACAGTGGGTGCTGCTATCAATGCAAATGCAGCAACTGTGATGAATAATTCAGTGCATACACTCAGTGCAAGATTTCCAGCACAATTTTCCAACTTGTTGCAAATTCAAGTTTTATAGTGTTTGTACAAAACAAGTTTCACAGCACAGAAAACTCATATTTAATAAGTGAAAATTATTTCATGTGGAGAATTCCTGTGCAATGAGGCTGAATATGCAAACTGGGGTTTACAAGGCTTGCATGTTTAAGTGGGCTTTAACCTTTGCCTTTCTGTTTCTATTGATATATTATAGTAAAGGACATTAACAAGCATCTGCTGGAGACAGCTGTCACCAATTCATTTTGAGTAGTTTCACCTGTGTGCTGTGAACTTGCCAGCCCCTCCTACTATTTCTAGTCTTGGAAGAAAACATCATGAAACGTGTGTTATACAACATCCTTGCAATATTTGTTGCACAAATGTCTTCATTACTCAATGCAAATTTGCCATCAAAATGGTCACACTAAATCAAGAACAGGAAAAAAGGATTGCAGCTCTTTATTACTAGTATCTGTTTTAAGTTTGGAAGGACAAAGCTTTCTTAAGATTACATAGTTGTGCCAGTTGACTTGCTAGCTAGTTCTCTGTGAATCCTAATAATTGTGAGAGAGCACTGAGACACACTGGAGTGCATTTCCTTCTGTCAGCCAGCCAAAGGATTAGAGCCAGAGCTGCTATTCACTTCTTAACCTTAGCTTCAAAACAAGCATTTTATTTTTTTTAAACTACAGTTTGAATTTGCTAATGACAAAGGAAACTCTCGGTGGGTGTGACAATCATGAAAAAATCAGCTTTAGTGGATTAGAGGACCCCAGGGGTGTGATTAGCTCAGGTTGACCAAGCCCTCTGTCATGAATTAATTCAGAAATGGATAGTTGCATTCCAACACTGCATCTTAGTGAAACCAATTTCCAAGAAGCAAGTTTGGGTTTTTTTCTGTTTTCCTTATGAAAAGCAATTTACATTGCACAAGACAATTGGCAGCTGTTTCTAATGAAATGTGAGATGATTAAGCAATAAGGATCTGAATTTTCTGCAATTTTCTTCTACCAATGATCTTTCAACACAAATAACATGTTCATTGTTATTTTTAGTCCAACTTTTTCCTGCATTTTTGTTAAATGCTTGATGAAATATCTTCAATTCACTTGGTTTCATGATTGACAATGAGATAACTTCTCCTTCAATAATTAGCAATTATCAACTGTACAAAAATACTGAATGCTGTTGGGTTTGCAAATTAAACAAAAATCAGAAGCAATGGTGGCAAGTTTGCTGAATTTAAAACATGTCTTCTGTGCACTTGACAGCTCTTTGTGAATCTGAAATGGTGCTGCATACTTATGGATGCACTGGTGAAATGGCCTGTGTGTCTGACAGTAACATTAAATCAAGCAGGCAAAATTGTCTCCTCACACAGATTTAGCCAATGCATCTGATATATTAAGCCAGAAAAACATAATCTAACAATACAGTAGTAATTTAAATCTGCTTTATCTAATAAAGGAAACTACCTTTGTGCAATAAGGGAAGCAGATATGGATTTTCATGGCCAACTTTTTGCTCTAAGGTGTTCATTATACATAAGAAGGATAATAGATGAATAGCAACCATGTAGACAGCTTAATATGGCTTAAATGTGCACTCTCTCCTGTCTTTATATCTGTTTGCTTGCTGGCTTCACAATCTATTCTTCAGTGTTGCAAATTTCTGGGACATATTTTTTTGTAGTCTACTCGTTCTCATCCTGTTTCTCAATTTCCATATCTATAAAATGAAGATGCTTGTGATGAACTGTCTCTAAACAGTGCTTTGAAATTTATTTGCAAAACTACTAAGTGCCATCAATAAAGTCAATAATTTTTGCTTATTTTCTTGACTGAACGTAATTTTCTTTAAAAATTTGTATTCTTCTCTGGAGAAAACTAAGACTAATTCCATCACTGCTTAGGTTCCTATCAGAAATTGGTTTTAACTGAACAAAGATATTCTGTAGTCCTCACTTTTTCCATTCTTGTCTCCTATTCACCTTGGCAGAAACTGATGGTTGTATTTTGTTTAATTATCTGCATTGTCTGCCTAAATACTCCAAAGCACTTAGCAAAATCTGAACTTGTATTTCTTCACTAGTAGTAGCGATAGTCATAGCTGTAGCCCTGATGACAGGAAAGCAGTTAAGACTGTGTAAAAGCCCATACTTAAGCCTATTAACCTGAGTATTAAATTGTCCAATGTTATGTGGCCTGGAGAAAGGAAAGGAATAGAGAGATTGGAGGTGATGGGTCTTCATGAGCTTTGTTAAATTGTAACGTGTTAATCCAAAACCTCAAGGTTAGCTGCTACATTGTTCTCAGTATTTGCATCTTGATTCCTTGGAGCATTTCTGCACTTCATGTCCTTTATAACATTTTAAAAGGAAATGGTAAAGGAGTGTCAACAGTTCTGTATACCTGTTGAGTCTCCTCCCTTAAATATCTTTGCAACTTGTTTTTTTGCTCTCCCTATATTAATTTCTTCTTGAGTACACTCCCAGCCACTGACACATTTATCTGTGGGTTGTATGGTTTGAAGACTTAAAAACTGGAAGTCTGAGTGCTGCAAATCTTATTGTTATACACTGACATGAAGCACTAAGTATTATGTGAAGTCGTTTTCTTGTGAGCACTGGAGTAATTAAGAGCTTGACTGTGAAAAATCAGTTTTGGTAGAAGAGTGTAAAGGCATAAATGGGCTCCTTGCAATATGACTGTGGCCAAAACAGTCACTGATTGGGGAGATTTTTATCCCTCTAGCCACAGTCAACAAAACTTGCAGAGATGCTAGCTGTCAGAGAACAAGCTGCTGCTGCACACAACTGAGCAATTTACACCCTCAAACACAGAGTGTTTTGCAGGACTGGCCCACAACTGAGCCTGCTCAGCTCCAGGCACACCACTGGCTCAACAAAGAAAGGCTACAGAAACTGCTGAGTTTAAGAAGTTAACCTGTTTTCTTTATTGGTTATTTCTAAGCAGATGCATTTTGTCAGAAACGAAGGACTAAGGAGAGGAAAACTTAAAGATGCGGACAGATGTACTCAGAAACAAGAGTCATACTGACAGAAATGTGGGTCGAATGCATGCGTGCGGGCTTTTGAAATTCCACAAGGCACCTTCCTGTATCCTTGTGTGATGTTTTGCCTCAAAACTGTGGCCTTTAATTTTTAGGTATTAAAATACTTTTCAAGTTCCATTATTTTGGAGTTCTAATTCTGAAGTACTGATTTCTTTCATGTATAATGAACAGATTCTTAAATGCACAGGAACAGGTGATGAAAATTGAGTTAGCAGGGAAGGTGACTTGCCTGGCTGAATAAGGATCTGTTGCTGGATCTTAAAAACAAATGGAGACTTTATGGCCAGTGGAACAGGGGACAGCCTTTCACAAGGACTATAAAGATGTAGTCAGGCTATGCAGGGAGCAAATTCTGAGAGTTAAACCCCAGTCAAACTCAATGTGGCTATAGTTAAGGATAATAAAATATGTTTTAATAAATACATTACCAACAAAAGGAGGACTAGGGAGAATGTCCATTCTTTATTGGATGCAGGAGGAAATATAGTGACAAAGGATGGGGAAAAGGCTGAGATACTACTTTGCCTCAGTTTTTACAGTGGAAATAGTTGTTCTGCATGTAAATGCAGAGCTGTAAGTAATACATAATAAATTTCAAGCCTAAGATACAGGGCCAGTTTCCAGAAGACACCCAGAGTATGAGTTTATGTGTCTGATTTGTAATACAAATGTTCCCACAACATGGTCCTCTAGAGAAAAATATTTCCACTCCCATACAATTTGAGCATGTCCAAACTGATGTTCTGCTTGGAAACAACTCTGCAGTGTGCAGTGCTGCTGTGTAATTACATAGCATTTGATAAAGTAGCTGCAGTAACTGTTTTCCAGATAAAAGCATCCAGTTCCTCTCCCAGCAGCAAAAGTAATTACCCTTCTTTTAATTAACAAGTGCTTCCGAACCTACCTTCTCTCTCCTACCTGGCCAAAATGAAGTTTTGGGCTAAGAGCACAAAAATTAATTTCTTTGCTTGGTATTCATTAAATAATTTGTTCTTGAAAAAGCTTTATAGCAAGTGTTTTTATCTCTGTAAAGGACATTCAAATGCTTGCTTAATGATAAATTAAAGCATCTTTCGTGACAAGTGCATTGCTGGGCACATGCAGGTGTTGAAAATTGTGCACTAAATATATGCATTGCACACTGATTTCAAAATGCAGAATCACAGAATTATTGAGGCTGGAAAAGATCTCTAAGATCATCAAGTCCAGTTTATGGCCTAACATGACTAGACAAAGGAGGTGAGCAGGCTGAGGAGCATCAGGGAATGTGAGACAGAAGCAGGCCATTGGAGCCACAATCTGCTTTCCTGAAAACAGCTCAGTTGTCAGAAGGAGCAGGATGAGGAGGAATAGAAACAAGTCTATACTTGGGGCAGCAGGTGACTCCTCTTATGGCCTTCCACACATTCTCTGTTGCTCCTACACAATAGAATTATAGAATCATAGAGTCATCAAGATTGGAAAAGACTTTTGAGTTCATCAATTTGAGAGGTAACACATGGGTTTAACAGCTTTGTAGTCCATGCTGTTACGTGTGAACAGATTGCTGAATCTGCAGAATACTTCAGTTTTTCACATTTAGCACAGTTATGCTTGATAAGAGAAGAATATTAGTTATAGAAGATGACTTTGATGTCACAGAGTGAGCTTTGGACAAGTTCAAAATGTGTTGCACTAGATCTCAGTAAGAAAGTGAGGTATTAATCAAACATGGAGCATCTTTAAATAAGGTCCTAATCCTAACATACCAAAGCAGGACAAAATGGTAGAAAAAAGAATGAATATAGGACAGATACTAGGAGAAAATGTTCCTAACTTTCATAGTAGTGAGGCTCTAAGAGCTTTCCACAAATAAAAGGACTGCTTCAAACACAGAACTCCGTTTCTCTAGGACATTCATTTACAGTAGTGTTTCAGAGCTGAAAGACTTGTTTTTTGGTTGGTTTTTGGAAACGGGGCCATGATGAAGAGGGACGCCGGGGGCATTCGTATTGTGCCGCTAGAAGTGAAATTCTTGGACAGGTGCAAGACAGCCTAGAGCGAAAGCATTTGCCAAGAATGTTTTCATTAATCAAGAACAAAAGTTGGAGTTTCGAAGACAATCAGATATCGTCATACTTCCAACCATAAATGATGCCAACTGGCGATCCTGCGGCGTTATTCCCATGATTTAATTTTCTTTGACAAGGGGTCACAGTCTTAAGCTCCATCGGGGGAGGTTTGGACTTGACATTAGGAAAGGGTTTTTCACTGAAAGAGTGATATGATTTTGGAACGGGCTGCCCACAGATGTGGTTGGGTCATTGTCTCTGGAGGTGTTCAAGGTTAGTCTGGATAAAGTGCTGAGTGGCATGATCTAGATGTTAGATGTTAGGTTTACTTGGTTGGTTTTAGGTTGGACTGGATGATCTTTAAGGTCTTTTCCAGCCTCATCATTACTGTGATACTGTGATTTAGTTGAGGGGCGAGCAACTGATGTCATTTACCTGGACCTGAGCAAAGCCTTTAACACTGTCTCAAACCACATTCTGGTCTCCAAGCTGGTGGAACATGGATTTGATGGGTGGACCAATAGATGGGTTAAGAACTGGCTTGATGGCCACACCCAAAGAGTCAATGGGTCCATGTCCAAGTGGAGCCAGTAACAAGCAGACTCCCTCAAGGACCAGTCCTGTGACCAGTCTTGTTCAACATCTTTGCCGGTGTCTTGGACAGAGGCATTGAGTGCACTCTCAGCAAGTTTGCTGATGACACCAAGCCGTGTGGTGCAGCAGGCACACTAGATGGTAGGGATGCCATCCAGAGGGAC
>VZRI01007508.1:95915-108332 GCA_013397515.1 Upupa epops | reverse complement strand
GTCTCCTTCTCTGGAGACATTCAAGACCTGCCTGGACGTGTAACTGTGTGACTTGGTTTAGGTGGTACTGCTGTGGCAGGGGGATTGGACTGGATGATCTTTCAAGGTCCCTTCCAATCCCTAATGATTCTATGATTCTATAGTGGATGGTTGGAAAAGGTACTTTCTGCAATCAGTGAAGGAGAGGGAGCCTCTGAGTGCCAGGGGTAGAGGGATGCTTGTTATCCCTTTTTGTTATAGTGTATGTCTTCTCCTCAGGGGCTCTCTGAAGCCAAAGACCACTAGGTAATTGTCTCTCAATTTCTTTATAATGTGTCTAATGGCATTGCAATGCAGTTATCTTATTTATTTGAGTTTTTTCCTTTCTTTTTTCTAATGTGTGGGTTCAATAAATCCTTTCTTTTCAGTAGTTTCTTCATTGCTTTTTAAATTCTACTCGAGAGCTGGCTGTTGTGCTTAGGTTGCATGCATCAACCAAAAATCCAAACCAAAATCCATTAACCATGGATTTGAAGTCTTTGGAGATCTTTGGAAGCAGGGTCCCAGGCATGGGTCTGCTCTCAGTATTACGGCCAACATTTCATTTCTTCCCCTGAAGGTATGGCACTGGCACACCTAGGTGTTTAACTGTTTCCTGGTGCAACAGGTTGACAAAAGGTGGCAGCAGCGGCAGGGGCTCATCTTGTGGTGGCAGCAACAGCTCAGCTCATGCTTGGCAGCTCAGCTTGCACCCACGGCTTAGTTTGTACCTTGGGGCTCAGCCCATATCAGGTGGTGGGCTTTGTGGGGAGGGGCTTGCTCCAGTAAGTGGCGAGGATCAGCAGGGGCCAGGATAGGGAGCTGCTGCTGGCTGTGAGCAGCAGCACTCACAGTTCCAAGAAAGCAAACCTAGAAGATGTCATTGACTTTATAGAGGAACCTTCCCCGATCCACTGGCCACACCATTGTCACCAGTGGGAGGAAATGTGTTTTCTGCAGAAAAGCACAAAAAATAACAAAACACCAAAAACTCAACATGTCAAACCAAGATACTTGGTTTTCATCTGTTGTCAGCATCACTGTGTCAAAGGTGGACAGCTCAGCTCATGAAATTTGATTACAAAAGAGGAGTGTATTGGCTCCTGACAGTGGTCTGAAGGCAGGAATACCAGTCCATTCATAAGATGTTTTGAGGAGCAGGACAGCCATAGGAAGTCTGAAAAAGAAAGATTTTAATGCCACACTATTTCACAGACTACTGTTTCTGCCTGCCATTTCCAACACAATCTTTTCTACAGAGGATGAATAGAGAATTAACATAATTTGTAAATCATCATTGAATGGTCTAGGTTGGAAGAAACCTTAAAGAACTTCTAGTTTCAACCCCCCCCCTGCCACAGATAAGGACCCCTCCCATTAGACCAGGTTGCTCATGGCCCCATTCAACCTGGCATTCCAGGGAGGGCACATCCACCCCCTCAGATGCTGAAATGTTTATGCCTAACTGAGTATTTATCATTTAAGAACACCTTTAAAAATACCAGAAAACCATAACTATCGAAATACCATATGAATGTTTGGTGCTAATTTCACCAGCTCCGCACTGTGGTTGTATGCTGTCTATAATTGTTAGTATCATGGGTCTGTGCCTGGTCTAAATGGGTCCCACTTTAAAATGAAAAGGACCTTTGAGTGTTTATTGTTTTCTGTAAATATACAAATATGCACAAATAGTTGTTAGAAGCAAAAGGCACGGTTCACAATCCATTTTACTCAAAATAGAAGTGGTCTGCTTTAGCACAGCTATAATAATCATGGTTTTATACATATAGTACAGAAATTATTTGTTTAAAGATCACAAAAAAGAAATCACCCAAGGCATTGCTCATGAAAGAGAAAATATAACCATTTTTCATATAGTTATTGTCAAAGGGAAGTAGTGGACACAGAAAGTAAACTGATAATACTGATAATGTCCTAATGCCTCTACGTGCTGATCAGCTGAAACACAGCACACTAATTTCTATCTATGTTTTTAGGGTAAGGAGCTGCCTGGATCACCAGAGGAGTGACACAGACTATGTCTTAAGCAGCATAAGAAGTATCTGTTAGGAGTTGTTTTTTAAAAACCTGTACTACAGGTAAGATCATAGTTTGTAGCAATCACTTGTTTAAGTCTTACAAAACCACAGCTCTCAGCTGGTGCTGTATCTGTTTATTGTTTATACACCAACAGTCAAAGTACATCTGTAACCACAGAACTGGGTGATTGCCTGTCTTGTTCATTGGGGAATTAATTGCACTTGTTTTAGAGTTAACTGTAAAGGAGATTAGGAAGGTGAAGCATATCAGGGTAGCTATGGTTGCATGGCAACTGACAAGCACAGTAGCATCTGGTATTCCTAATTTTTGCAGAACCTATAAATCTTTGTGCCATTGTATGAGTATTATTATTTCTACCTCTGTGCCTCGTTTTTCCTGTTTGCTAGCCCACAGGTAATACCTTTGATGTTGCCAGTTAACCCAAGGGCAAAATAAGATCTAACAATGGATACTGTGATGTTGAAGTCAGCTTTATAATTCCCAGGCAAGGCTACCCCCAGAGGATGCTCTCAAGAAGCAGCATAGATGAAAAGGTCTATCCTTGTCTGAAGGACCAGCTATGAGGTTAGTCACCCAGTTCTATTAGCTAATTGATTTTATGGTGTCCATCATGTCTGCTGAAACAATGAAGCTGTTTGAAATTTTGTTTACTTTTCTCCCACAGGACCATTTCTTTCCTCTTAGGAGGGCAGGAAGACAAGGCCATCTGTCACAAGAACAGCATCTATAAGAAAAACTGCATTGATTGCACTTTAATTCATCTTCCTTGATGATTTCCCCACTCATGGCTCCAACTGCTTGTTTTATTTCTGACAAACAGAAGATCCTTATTAAAGCAGCGGTTTACTTCAAACATTTTTGAAATAACTTGGGAAGCAGTGGGGAGTCAAGTATAGACCAAACTTTTATTTCAACTGCTTTTAAGCATTTGACTTCGCTCACCCACCCCATGAATTTTTAGAGTGGTCACTTGAATAGAAAGGAGACAACAGAGGGGTTTCCTCAGAGCTCCCCATAGGAAACAACAGACATTAGGTGAATTCAGCAAGCACCACAGCACTGGTCTGATACAAGGAAAGCCTTGCTGTCCTAGAGACCAACTCTATTTTAAGTACTGATTGTACTGAATGGCCGTGAGACTTTGGAGAGCAGGAGCTGTGAGGGAGGTGAGTGTGCTTCCCATACAGCCCAGCAGCCTTCTTCTCTGAACACACTGGTCTGCAGAACACCACAGTATAAATGTAAAGAACTCCGCTATGCCAAAGTGCCTTTTTCAACCTGAACATTATTCTAGGAAGATAACTAGGAGACCTGGAATTAATGAACATCAATGAGGAAACATTTTCCTCAGTCAATGAACTTCAGCGAACTCTGTGTGTGCAATTGCTTGGCTGATACAGTTCTCGTTGCTTCACAAGAAGCTGATGAGAGCATTCTGAAATAGCTAACAATTGTGTAAATGTGGAAAAAAAAATTTTAATATTTTAAAATATTGACTAGACTAGTAGATTATATAACAAATGCCTAAACTGGTTTGTTATTTTGCATATTATGCCTTTAAATTTCATTTTATAAAAACACCTTTATAAATCCTCTTCTGTTACTTCCTTGTAATTCTTTTGTTACAGATCTTTTTGAAAGTTAGCACAGACTAGAATTCATAATCTCTAAAAAAAAAAATTATAAAGGTATTCTTTCTTCAGTGTGCATCTTCAGCCTTTCATGACAGGCTGTCAAGAAATATGTTTCTAAAAAGCCAGGTTAGACCCTCAGAGACAACCAGTGATGCAGTTCTTAGTAATGTGCTAAAACCCATTCAGAGTGCCCCTTATTGTTGCTGTGTGCAGTGATATGACATCTGAGTTATTTGTTTGCTCTGCCATAAGATAGCATTAGTGGATATAATGTGAACAGATCACTCATTTGTGGAAATATTTATGGTGCTACTTTCAAGGGATCATTCAATTTTAAAGCAGATAGAAAAGCATGGATATTCATGGACTACTTTATAAAGCTATCTTATGTGAAATGTTTTCATGTAGAGCAGCTAAAGCATGTAACTGTCTGATATTTTACAACACTTATTTAATGCTTACATATATTTACAATAAATCTTCACATGCTACTCAAGCAAGAATTGCTGGTTCCAGTTTTTATTGTAGCATATCCCATGAGGGCTTTATCGCACAGGCTGCTGACCCTGAGTACAAAACATGAGCTGAACAACTCTCAGCTAAGGAGTCCTACTGTGTTCAACAAGACCAAGTGCTTGTAGCACAGTGAACTTCAGGACCACGGCATGTCTTGGGATTTTCTATTGTTTGGAAATCTGGGACCTGCAGCTAATGACAGCTGAAAGAAGTCTGGGTATAGAAGTAGTGAGCTTGTCTGTTCAGAACTGCAGCATGCTTTAAGGTGGGCATCCAGAAAACAACCATGTCATTGCCTTTGGTGGGGCCTGGTCACGGGTTCACAGCTGTAGCTGTTTGCAATGATTGCAGTGGCAGAGGTCGTTTATTAAGGAAAAGGTGGACCAGAAAGGGTTTTTTCTTATTCCTGAGGCTGTGGAACTGTCTGTAGCACAGGAGCTGGGGGCTGTTGTTGGCTTTGCCTAGGCCTGTTTCTGCAGGATTGGGAGGTTAGTTTTTGAGTCTTTATGTTACTGTGTCTTTCAGCTTCTATGTGATAAGTAGCATTCAAAAGAGGAGGTATGACTGAAGGGTGTAAAGATGCCACAATTTTATTCTAAGCATATATCTTTTCAAGTGTTTGGTTTTAAACTGGCTAGTTTGAGTTCTAGCTGTATGAATGTGGTAGTAGTGTGTTGAATGGAGGTCAAGGTGTTTGATTGTGGTTTGTCCTGTCTTTGAAAAGGCTGCCAGTATTGGGGACTTAGTAATTTGGCATTTGCTCCTGCACTGCTGGCACATCTCTAGATGTTGAGGAGAGGTTTCTGATTTATAGCATTTGTGTAGGGTGTAGTCTTGTTACTAGTTCTCTTGACAATAACTATTATTAAATCTCCTGCTGCTTTTCTCTAAGTTTTCTATCCCATTTTAAGCGTAACTGTTGCATGTTCAAATTGAAATAAACCTTGGGACTGAATGTGAGCTCTGCTGTGGGCTGTACTCATTTTCTGTTAAGTGCTCTTGGGAATGGGCCATTCTGCAGGTTTCTATCTGATGCACTGTTTTACTTTCTGACTTGATTTCCCAACAGCAATGCCTATCTCTTTGTTCTTTCTGTCCTGCAAAAGAGACTGTACTTGGTGGCTTAGCAGGAGCAGTAAATGTTCTGGGGAAGCATCTTAGTGTGAGCAGTTCAAAGGCTGATGCAAGAGGTATGATGCATATGTATGTACTGTTTATTACAGTGTACTCAAATATTAATAATAAATAGAATGATAACATTTATTATGGCTTTTCAGGACATTGGGAAAGTGGACTACAAACTGCGATTTGAAATAGTTCTTTCTTAATAAATATCTAGATTGCAAATACTTCAACGTGCTTGCTTCCCAGGAAGATGATTAGTTAAATCTGATTAATGGCATAAACTGTCTGAAGGAAATAATAAATATTTGAAAAATGCATTTTAATAGGTGAACAGCCATGTCCAACACTATCAACATAATAGCAAAGACTGATTCTGTTCTTTTTGACTTAAATACAATAGCTCTGTAATCTGTATTTGTAGATAAAGATCTGTGCAGAACAGACCTGGGATTTTCTTTGTTCACTTTGTCCAAAAGTGCTACTGATTTTTGTAGAAAACTTGTCATAAGTGTAGGTTAGGTTTTATTCAATTAGAGTCTATTGTCAGTGGTTAAGTTGGTGTGTGGGTTTTGTGTGTGTTTAGGTTAAAATGCTTAAGATGGATTTTCACTGTTGGTGTCACTCATGCTCTCTAGTGGTTTATGCTATGAAAGCCTGTGAAGTATCTGGTCAGGCAAAAGGAGTCATAAAGGGTAAAACCTAAACAAACAAATGAGACTAGGCAAAGCTTACTCTGCACAATATTTAGGCGTGTGACTTTAAACACAACAGGAACATGTGGGGGTGGTATATTTATCTTAAAAAACACTTACCCTAGAAAACTCGTCCTGAAGAATGATTGCCATGCAAGCATTCTGAAGTGACAACTCTGGTATATTATTAGTCAGCATTTAATAGTCTATGGCAAATTTCATTAAGTAAGTGATGAAAATATATATGCAAACCCTTGCTGAACTTTGAGATCCCACACATGTTTGTAGCTTCTGCCTGCCACTTCTCAAGGGGAAGAGCCAGTGTTTATAAACTGGGCTTTAAACAGATTGCTAAACTCCTCTTTATTTAGGATTGCAAACAAAGTAGATTCGTCATATGGGTGCTTCACAGCTTTTGTTTCCATGTGGCCTGCGTGTAAGACTGACAAGTGAGGTGTAACATTTCTTTTCCTATTCCAAATAACTGGTAACTAGTTTTTCCTTTTTTTCTTAAGTTTATATGAAGACCAGGCTGATATATTGCACTGAATGGAAGGCATATTGAAGGAACAGCTCAAGAGAAAACACCAGAACAGACTGTAGCTGCTGAAAAAGTGCTTGTCATGCTGTTAAACTTTTATTGGTATTCTGTATTTCAAACACAGATCCTGATAATTTTGGAAAGAAACAAGCTACTCAAAATTTGTATTTGTTTATAGTTGTGTGTATATGAAAGATCACCACTAAATTCAACTGAACTCCTCTGGCCTTTTTTTAAGGCTTGACAAATTCACTTTCCTAATACAGGGAGAGAGTGCTTGGGCTTTGGCTTGTGCTACCATTAGGCTTTGGTTGAGATAGTTGATGTGGCTGGATCGATGGTTACAGTTATTGACATCTGGTATGGAACTTAGCTTGTTTGAATCACAATAATCATGGTTGGAAAGGACCTCCTAGATCAGAGTCCAACCATACCCACACCAACAAAAAAACCTAAATACATGAGAGAGTGAAAACCACAAAATAACCCCTTCTATGCCAGTCACTGTGGCATATCACAAAGCACTGTGTCTACACACTTCTTAAATACATTCAGGGATGGAGGCTTAACCACCATCCTGAGAAAGCCATTCCAGTGCCTCACCACTCTTTCTTGTAAAGAATTTCTTCCTAACACCTCCCTTAGAGTAGTTGTACATCGCAATGAGGTCACTCCTCAGGCTCCTCTTCTCCAAACTAAATATGCCCAGCTCCCTCAGCCTCTCCTCATGTGGCTTGATCTCTAAAACCTTCATGAGCTTGGTAGCTCTCCTCTGGACCCATTCCAGCATCTCAATGTCTTTCCTGTAATGAGAGGACCAGAACTGAATGTGATACTCAAGACAAGGCCTAACAAGGGCTGAGTGCAAGGGTGTGATAAGTTCCCTTCTGCTGACCACACTATTCCTGATGTAGGCCAGAATCCTGTTGATCGTCTTGGCTACCTGGGCACACCTCTGGCTCATATGAAGCTGGCTGCCTATCAGCACCCCCAGGCCCTTTTCTGCTGGGCACCTTTTGAGCCACCCATCCCCAAGCCTGCCACATTGCCTGGGGTTGTTGTGACCAAAATGCAAGACCCAGGACATGGCCTTTTTTGCCTCAGACAGTTGGCCTCAGCCCATGGATCAAGCCTGTCCGAGTCCCTCTGTAGAGCCTTCCTACCCCTGAGCAGATCTCAGCACTCCCACACAATTTGGTGTCATCTGCAAACTGACTGAGGGTGCTCTCAATCCCCACATCCAGGACATCAATAAAGGTATGAAACCAGACTGGGCCCAAAACTGAGCCCTGAGGGACACTGCTTGTGACCAGCTGCCAGCTGGATTTCATCCCGCGAATCACAACTCTCTAGGAATGGCCAGCCAGCCAGTTTTTAACCCAGTGAAGGGTACATTTATTTAGACCATGGTTTGCCAGCTCCTCCAGAAGAATGTTGTGGCAGACTGTATCAAAAGGCTTACCAAATCTAAGGGGGTAACATCCACAGCCTTCAAATGGACTCTCTAGAGAGCCTAGATGTTTCCTTGCTCCCAGGCATAAACTCAAGCAGCAAATCGCAGCCTTTCCATGTTGAATTACAGCAGATGCTGAGAGGTTTGCATGCCTTTGTGAATTTCCTTCAGTGGCAAATTAAGTAGCTTTGATTTGAACTTGGAGGCCAACTTGAGGTGCACCTGTGGTGATACCTATCTTGGGATAACCATGAACATGGGTCTTCTGGTCATCCAGGCAATAGCAGTTAGGTGGAAAGATAAGGCCTGTGCTGGTGTGACTAACAGTGCAGATGAAGATAATGATTTTGCTCCCAGGTGTCTAGAAGAGTTCTGATTATTAAACTGCTGAATCATAGTGTGTCTTGCAGCCCTAGTTAAGCTGCCCTTCTTTATCTGCACCAGAGGGATGTAGCTAAAAGCCTTGTTTCAAAGTCTTCCTAATGTTGTTTTACTTAAGTAGGTTACAGTTCAGATAAACAGAATTACAGAACCTAACACTGCATGATACCACCTATTTATAGTATCAAATCCCCCCCTTTTTATTGAGGCTTTAATTCTCAACAAATCTAAAGCATCTTATTGGATGGTTACAGTATTTTTGCATTTCCCAACATGATGGCAGCGAAGGGAGACATTGTTTTTTGATACAAATAATGAATATAAATTGCTACTATCATAAAAATCATTACAAAAACCTGTTTGAACCAAAACCTAGTTGGTAACCAAGAAGTTAGGGGATGCCAAAATCCTTCAAAACCCATGTTGTGTTTATATTTAATGCCTGAACATAATTGATTACTGCAACAACCACATTAAATCATAATGCAGGCCAAAAAGCAAATGGCAGTCATGCCTGTTACAGGTATAAACAAATTCTTTAGCCATGTTAAGTTCAGTTAATTCTCTCCATGGAGTATGGAAATCCCACTGCTTTTTACACAACTGTGGAAGTGCTGCTTCTATAAAATGTGGAACTTTATCTGAGGACATCCCAGTTAGTAACCAAAACCTAGGTATTATTCCCTTAAGTAATACTTTTGTCACCTCCCTAATTTGTTGATGTGACAGGGGAAGGTTTCAGGCCATTCTGAGGGTATGTCAGTTAACAACAACAAATAATGGTATCCATTCTGTCTGGCCATTTGGAAAAATCAATTTGCCAGTAATCTTGAAGGGAATTTCCTTACCTAACACTCCTTGTTTTCTAAGCAATTTCTTAAACAATGCATGTTGCCACGATGAACTTTATTCCAGCTATCCCTATAAACTATCCTGCCATGTCCAAAAAGATTATCAAACATAACCAATTTTTTTTTGGCTCTGGGTTCTGGCAAATCACTTCTTTCTGACTGATCTCTAGGCTTTTAGCCACTTCTTAGCTGCAGAGGAAAAATTATGAACTACTACTAATTCCAGGTTATTAAATAAGTTTCAAGTATTTACTAGTAAACTGGATCCCTTCAGCTTTTTTGACTTCTCAGTATCTCAGCTCAGACATGGAGCTGTTTGATGTGGATAACTTGTTATGTTAGAAGTACTAATATAATATTTCTGTATTTAAACATTAGATTAGAATGTTTTATAAAACTATGCATTTTAGAAGGTATTTTAAACTTCAATTTATGTAAGACCAGTATGACTTTAAAATGTACTCGGCTTAATTTACAATTACATAAAGTTATTGCACAATTCCCAGTTAGATACTGAGAAATTGTAGTCTCTGCCTGGCCCCTTAGTCTAAACAGGCTGTTTTAATTTAATACGAGGAACTCAAAGGTGATAAGAGCAACTGCTCTTCTGTTAAGAAAGAATTGAATGCTTTAATCTGGAAAATGTTTCATTGCAGCAATAAAAGGAAATATTTTTGGTCTAAAATATAAGTTTTGAGGAGTACGAAGTAATAGCAGCCAACTTCAAAGCTTTTAAAATTAGAATGTTTCAGGTCTTCTTTAATCTTCTGTGTTGTCATGATTCTAAATCTTGTGGCATGACTTGGCACAATGGTGCCTTGTATTAAATATTATCACTGACCTATGTAATGAAATAATATGAATAATAACATAAAACCAGTTTTTATTTTCAAATATTTTTTCAACATACAATGAACTTAAAATATCCTGCTTCTGGAATTTTTTGAAAGAACAGTGTGAATTCATGCTGTTGGAGTGATACAGGATACTGAATAGGTGAGTATTCCTGTAGCCTGCAGGTATTGATGTGGTGGAAATAAGGCTGTTTATACTTCATAGCCTCAGCAGAGGGTGAAATCTAGCTTTGTGGGGGCCAATGGCACATTTTGTGGTGACTCTAGTGAGGCAAGGATTTTGGCTGTAGCTCCAAGAGACCTTTCTATGAACAGCCTCCATCACCCTTTTAAGGAAGTGAGTACACAGAAGTCCCCTTTTATGTCAAGTCTGTGGCTTGTGCTGCCGGCAATGCCTGGAGGCTCCTGGGGGTAGAGCAGGACATGCCGCCGAGTGAACAAATCCTGGAGTGACTTCATTTTTTTCCTGCTGCATCTGTAGTCTTTATGAAGAATATGTAACACTGATGGGCTTGGGTACTCAACTTGATATGTCTAAAGTTACACTACTTTGCTGTAGTAACTAATACTTTGGTTTTGAGTATTTGCGGACCAAGTTCGGATATCTGAAAGGGATAAAAAGTTAATGTTGAGGCAAGCACATAGCAACATTGGTTTTTATTTACCCTATTCGGATGAAAGGATTTGTGTTCTAGACTGTAACCAAGGCCTGATTAAAGGAAAGTCCTTATTTGAGCTCCTACAAGGTATTAAACTACTGCCTGCTAAATACCTTTTCCTGGTCAAAGAGGAGCATATTGTATTTATACCTCCTGAGCGGAAGAAGGGAAAACATAAAGGGGTGTGAAATTATGATTTAAATAACTGTATAATAGTTTGTGTTGGAAGAGATCTTTAAAGAAGGTCTAGTAGAATGCTCACCTGCAGTGAACAAGTACATCTTCAACTAGATCAAGTTACTCAGAGCCTTGAATGTTTTTGGGGATAGGGCATCTTCAGTGTCTCAGTGCAGCCTATTTCACTGGAATAATAAAAAATGCCACATGTGGTCTAAATATTTTAGCTTAAAACTACCACCTCTTGTCCTGTTGCAACAGGTCCTGCTTTATGTATGTCAGCATGACAGACCTCTGTCTTAGGTATTTGTTGGTTCTGGTTAGTACTTGATAGTCTTCAAGAGTTGGATTCTACAATGCTCTGATAAAACTGTGTCTATCTGTGTGCAGGAGAAATTGTGAGTCAAACAGATTAAGTGCCCAAGGTCACACAGGAAAACCAGGGAAAAGCAAGCATACTTCTGTCTTTTTTGATCTTTGATAGTCAGACTTTATCCACCCTAAATTATAAATATCTGGAGTTTTAATGTCTGTAATGTCAGAAGGTGGTGTTATAGCTGCTATTTATAATCAGTGGTGTGTGTGATGTACACATCTCAGCTTTGGCCTTGCTAGTCTGTGCACCATGTTCATGTCCAAATCTATCCTCCTGAGAAATCAAAACAGCTGTGGTGCTCATATTCGTTATTTTTTACAGGGTCTGTCTCTCTCTTAAGTATTTGCAAAGCCAGTGGCACTTGTGAATACAGTTCTGGGAAGGTATGTTTTCCTATGGTTGCATTTGCTGCTTAAGGCTTTGCTCATCCTCTCTCCTAAGGTGGTCCTGTTCCACTATGCAGGTCTATTTGTTTATTCAGGACAAAATACAGGTCAAATTTGATAACCTGTTTTAGCAAATACTTTGTGCATGCAGTGGAATCTGAGAGTTTGGCAGCCTTGACTTGTTGATCCGGCAGGGGGGTTGGACTCGATGATCTCTTGGGTCCCTTCCAACCCCTAACATCCTATGATCCTATGATCTCCCATACTTAAATGTTTACTACTTTCAATTACATGTGGTGTTTTATCTAGCCAGGAAAGATTTGTATGCTAATTAAATCAGCACAAAAGTATCCACAATGTAATTGGAGAAATTAGTGTACAATGCGTTGTAGTGTAATTTGTAAATGCAATATTGGAATCTTTCCTCTGTAAAATTCTATAGGTGTCTTAGATATATTACAGTTTCACAGTAATGATGAGGCTGGAAAAGACCTTAAAGATCATCCAGTCCAACCTAAAACCAACTAAGTAACCCTAAACATCTGACATCTAGATCATGCCACTCAGCACTTCATCCAGACTAACCTTAAACACCTTCGGAGACAGTGACCCAACCACCTCCATGGGCAGCCCGTTCCAAAATCATATCACTCTTTCAGTAAAAAACCTTTTCCTAATGTCAAGTCTAAA
>VZRI01007508.1:50293-95311 GCA_013397515.1 Upupa epops | reverse complement strand
TCCATCCAACCAGTTCCTGACCCAGCACAGTATATTCCTGTCAAAGCCCCTTGCTGCCACCTTAGCTAGGAGTATATCATGGGAGACCGTGTTGAATGCCTTACTGAAATCTAGGTAAACCACGTCCACAGCCTTCCTCTCATTGACCAGTGGAGTCATTTGATCATAAAAGGACACCAGGTTAGTCAGGCAAGACCTACCCCGCCTGAACCCATGTTGACTGGGCTTAATCTCTTGGCCATCACACAGTTGCTGCATGATAGCACTCAGCACTAACCGTTCCATAACTTAGCCTCACCTCAGTTCCAGGCAAACAGGTCTATAGTTACCTGGATCATCCTTCTGACCTTTGCTGTGTATGGGGGTCACATTTGCCAACTTCCAATCATCCGGGATCTCACCTGTGATCCACGATTTCTGATAAATTATGGAGAGCGGTTTAGCAAGCTCCTCTGCCAGCTCTCTCATCACTCTGGGGTGAATCCCATCTGGTCCCATGGGCCTGTGGGGATCCAAAAGGATCAACATATCTTTAACTAGTGCCTCTTGGATAACAGGGGAACTACACTGTACCCTATCCCTGTTTACCAGTTTAATAAATAATTTAATAGGCTACAGGCATTTATTCATTAGTTGGTTATCTGGCTGCTTGTCAGCCTTTCTCTCAAGTTCTGAACATATTGCGCTGTTACAGTAATTGGGCTTTATTCTTACTAGGTTTGCATGGCAATGTTAGACTGGTTAGTTTTCAAAGCGTAAATAAGAAGAGCATGACTAACACTTGCCCATGTTACAGAAGAGCTGTGAGAATTACTGTGCATAGAATGCATTTATACTTTCAACAGAGCTAACGACATAGCATAGCAAAGCTTATAGCACTACACCATGTTATGAAGCTTGATGAGTTAGACCTACTAAAACAGTAAGGAACAACACAGACTGCCTGTGCAGATAAAAGCTTAAAATGCGTTGCTGATCAGTGTGACTATTCCTATCTTTATCATAAACAATAGAATTTTCTGCCTTGCTGAATGGAAATGTATGGAAAGCCTGCCACTGTTTCCCTATCAGAAAAAGGAGTCATAGTTAACTTTGAGTGTCCAGTGAAGAGTGACAAAGTTAACAGTAGCTATTGAAATAGGTCAGTGCCATCAGAATTTGTCTGATAGTGGAATATCAGGCCAAATAAAAACTGAAAGGTATGTGTTAGTTCTTCTGTATCTTACATGCCTTTAAGTCTGAACTGAGTTTTCAGTTTCAGGTCCTGTAGTGGTTTCTGGTGCTGTGTGGGAGAACAACAAATCTGTAGCCCGGCTGCCTTGTTATTTGTATTGTAGAAAGGTCAGTGTAGGGGAAAGGAGGAGGAACAGTTGAGCATTTATGCTATTTGCAAGATTGCCTACCGGTGGAAGCAGGGAAAAAAAACCATGGAAAAAAGTGGGATTTGGGAAGATGGAAACTGACAAAGGAAACCACAAAAATTGTAAAAGAAAAGCTGTTAATTTTTTACTAGAAATATTATTATTGATTAATTATTGTTAACTGCATGATACTGAGAGGAAAAAAAAGCACATTGAAGAAACAGGGTAAAATGTTTATAGTTCTCACTAACTAAATATGACAGTGATAAAAAAGCCTGCCCTGGTATTAGTCCTAAAATTACATGCAAGGTCCCAGACATCTAGCATTTCAGCATGCTCTGCTTGTGGGGAAAAACAGCAGCTAACTGGAGGCTGAAAAGTTAATCATGAGAAGCTGCTATCCTGAAATCTGATATACTGGGAAATTGTCTACCCCTCTTCTTAAATTCTTTAAAAATTTTTAGGAAACAATTATATCTAACAATACAAATACTCCAGAGCATTTTTGTCACTTTAATGGTTTGGGTAATTAGTCCATATTCACTTAGACAAAAGAAATAGAATATCCAAAATAAATGCCCAATCAGCAGCATTGAAGATATCACTACTTTGTGTGTAGATGAATAAACAGTGGTGCAAACAGAAAATACATGACAAATATGCTTGCAAAATTCTGTCTGGCATATATGGGATTAGGCAAAATGACCCTCCATACTGGTGCTTATGGGTTCAGCAGTGAACGTAGTAATGTGCATCTGTAGTCTGGCTGAGAGTGAGAATTGATCTGTGGACAGATCTTCACATCTCCTGCAAGTGCATGAGACTCTGTGCTGTGACCCTGATTCGAGTCTGTGTTTTCTCCAGCTTCCCATTTGTACACGATTTACCTATCAAGGGAAAAATGTATCCGTGTTGCTCTAATCTGGGAGTGACACTGCAAGACACTCCTGATGCAGTGAATGGAATGCAGCCAAGTTCTATGCTCCATTTAGATGGGATAAACGCAGTTTAGCTCTTAGCTAACTGAAATACAGTCGATAACACAACTGATTCAGCATTATCTGAAGCAAAAATTGCTCATGCTTATTATAGGGTCCTTATATGCTATTTTTAAAGCAGCTTGCTTTAGCCAAAATTGAAAGGGTTTCTCCATTTAAGTACCAATTTTGATTCAGTTGTTACAAAATCTAATATTTTAGTTTTTATTGTGGAAAGACTAATCTGTTGCAAAGGGTAATTTTCAGTTTTTACAATGACCAACTTATTTGTTTCAGAACACCTATGTTGATTTTTGTCTATACAGAAGAGTTAAATCAGAATTAAAATCTGGTAGAAAGATTTGCATGCAAAAATGTTGAAATAAGACCTTACAAACCCTGCTTACTGCAAAGGTTTTAAATGGATGTATTATGTGCATTTATTTTTTAGCAGCTGAAATAACTTTTGAAGTTCAGATGTTCAGGGAGAAACTAAAGTAGACAATCTAGTATCTTTTTCTCTACTTTAGTGTTTTGAAAAGGGGGATTTGAAAATGTAACCAGTTAGCTGCAGGAGTGGAAAATAAAGGGACTCTTTATTTACTTACAGTGAAGAGAGCCTGCTTTGTATAAAATATTAATAAAATGCTTCAAGAAATATTCAAAAGCAAAGCAAAGAATTTCTGCTTTCTATGTGCTTTACAATAATATTAAAATCACAGAATTGTTTGGACTGGGTGGGGGGGAAGGTTCAAAATTAACTCTACCAAGCCCCCTGCTAAACCATGTCCCTAAACTCTGTATATGCATGGCTTTTAGAAAAAGTAGGGATGTTGGTTCAACCAATTATCTGGGCACCTTGTTCCAGTGTCCAATGACTCTTTCAGAGAATGTTTTCCGAATGTCTAACTACTCATGGCACAACTTGAGGCCATTTCCTCTTGTCCTATCACCAGTGACCTGGGAGAAGAGACCAATACCCACCTGTCTACAATCTTGTTTCAGGTACTTGCAGATAGCAAATAGGTTTTCCCCCAGCCTTCTCTTCAGAATAAGCAGTCCCAGCTCTCAGCTGCACCTCATAAGGTTTGTTCTCCAGGTCCTTCAGCAGTTGTGGTACCCTTTGGACTTGTTCCAGCCACCTCAATGTCTTTTTGTTTGATCTCTGCATCTGAGTGAAGAATTACTGAAGTTCTTGCTCTAAGGCATGCACCATAGTTTCTTGGTATGGCTGTATGTTGGATCCCTGTAGCATCTAGCAGGAGGCTTTCAGTGCCTTCGACAATTTCAAATAAAATCTGAGTGTTCTTCAATGCGGATTGTATTCAGTTTTCCAATACATTGTAAAACCTGTAAGTTTTACAGATGACTCTATTTTCTGGTCACTAGTGTGCTATTTGTTGACCATAAAAGGCTTCCTAACCCTTAAAACTATGTATTTAGCAAATTAAGTAGGAAGTCGGAGCTCTCCTTTGGAAAGATAGTAAAAAAATATCACTTTCAGCCTTGTAATATGTAGGGTACTGTTTGTGTGCTATTCAGTTGAGAAACATGGAATTATTTTTGGAGACTAAAACACTACTTTGATCAGTGTTCAGTGCAAAACTGAACAATTGATAATAGGGTTGTGAGTTAAGTAGCTCTGGAGAAAAAAAAAGGCCTGGGTTTAACCTCTTTTACACAAAGTTCAGCCTGTATTTACTTGAGAAGAAAGCTGTACTACCTGCTTTTGCTGAATTTCTGTGGATATAGAATCTTAGAATGTCTTGGGATGGAAGGGACCTTTTAAAGGTCATCTAGTCTCAATCCCCCTGCTGTGAGCAGGAACATCTCTAGATCAGGTTGCTCAGAGCCACCTCAAGCCTGACCTTGAATGCCTCCAGGGATGGAGCTTCTATCACCTCTTTGGACAATCTGTTTCACCACCCTCATTGTAAAGAACTTCTTTCCAGATCCAATCTAAATCTATCCTGCTCTTGTTTAAAACCACTGCCACTTGTGTTGCTACACACCCTTGTGAGCAGTCCCTCACTGGCTGTGTGCAAAAAAATGATAGCTTGATCTCCTTTTTCCTTCTTTATGTTTAAAGCGCTACTCTGTGATGCTATAGGTGTTTGCACAATATACTTACCAAAGCTGTCATTATGCTAACTGGTTTCAAATTGTGCTCATTCACTGTAGAATGTTATTGCTGCTAGAGTACTCTGAGTACTATTCATCTCTGCACAAGCTTTACGAAATACCTGTTTTATGTCTTCAGATTACATCACTGAGATCAACTTGCTTTTATATTATTGCACATAATTTTGCTAAATATTACAGGTTACTAGGATCTCCCAGGCAAAGAATGGCTCTCCATGGGCAAGAGAATCATTGGAAGTAGCAGAGCATGTAAACTTAGTTATTAAATATATCACGTTACCTTGAAAGGCTCTAAGTTCCTTAGTACTTAGTCATGTTTAATCATTGTAAAGTAGAAATTTAGCAATGCCAAGTATGAAATGGGGCATCGTATTTATGCTTTGCTTTCTAAGTATGTGTTTCTACTCCTGGTTTTCACAACTTCAGATTCAAGGGGTTTAATTACAGTTTAAAAGCATCTCTACTAAAATTATCTAAAGCTGGTACTAAAGATGTTCTTGGAAATACTTGTCAAGATCAAAGAACTGAAGTCTGAATGGAGAAGATCATAGTTAAACCCAGTAGAAGTAAAGCTCTTCATTAGGCATCATGGTAGCTATTGTCTGGCCAGACAGCCTGCCTACTACTTCTTCTGAACAAAACCATTGTCTTAACATCAGTAAAAATCAATGCATGATACTTGTCATAAAATTGTAACAAGGTATTTATACTACTTATATTTACCTCTATTTTCACTGGATTTCTGAGAGAAATCATGTAAGCTGTGGTTCAACTCATGCGTACTGTTCCCTCTGACAGGTGCAGACTGTTCCAAGTCACTGTATGGTAACCCAATTGATTAGAGTAGGGAAGGGGAGTGACCCAGAATCAGGGATTCTCTTGGGTTAAATTAACGAGATTTACACCATGGATCTGTGTACAAGTCAAGTTTACTGAAGTTACTAGATGCTACCTTCAAAAAGTAGGGAAAGGAAAAGGGAAAAGAAAATGTAAGAGATCACCACTGTGCACTGCAGTGGCACCTGGCATGCTCCAGCTTCCCCCTCACTCCTTTGCTTCACAAATTCTTGCTGTTTCCAGCCATCTCCTTGAGCAGTTCTTGGCAGAGTTTGGGGTTGGGGGTGAGGTGATCAGCCCCAGCTTCAATTCCTCAGCTTGATAATCAGGCAGACTTTCAATGACTCTGGCAGTACTTTTGTCTGTTTCTTGGCACGCTATCAGACTGGGAGTGGGTGATGACTGGCACTGTTCAAATTCCTCTTTTATCCCCTACTGTCAGCAATGTTTCCTTCACCCTCAATGATACAGGGACTTTGTTCTCAAAGGATTCAGACAAAAAAGCAGGAAGTGAGTTCTTCATTGTCCAGGAAATAGCAGCCTATCATGTTCCCACTGCATAAGCATACTTCTGCAGGTAAGGAAGCTGTGTCTCGAGGCCTGCTTGTTCTGTTTTTACTGCAGAGTGCATATATCTTTGCTAGGAGCAGAGTCTCCCTGCCATGCTCTTCCTGCTCATTATGTTTGAGCCATTCTGATTGTTGTTAATCAGAGTCTGACAGACTACTTACATCCTATACAGGATCTTTAATGCCTTGATGACATCATGTCTTTCTCATTCAGGAAATACAGGAGTAAAGCCAGTTCTGACCTGAGCAATATCCTCATCTGAAACCAGTTTGGCTTTAAATGAGGATGGAATTTTGGCCTGAGTTGTATGCTTGGGAGCAGAGGAAACCAAGAAATGATCTCATCATATATAAAACCTTTAAAATACACTTATAGGGTTTATGAACACTGCATTTGAAACAATTAGAGCACATTAGGACTTTATAGGCAGTGTCTGAGCAAATTGGTTAGTAGGCTTTTGTAGGGACCATTGCTTAATACATATTTTCAAGTGTGCCCCGAAAGAACATGACATTGAGACCTGCTTTGTGATGAGCCTAGAAAACTAAGTGCAAATTGGAAATTTGTAGTTCCATCTCTTCCTGGAGTGAGAACAGCCCAGATGTGGAAAGGTAGAAAGTCTGAGTGGTTAAGTCATAAGTGCACCAACTAGTTCTGGGTGTCACCCTCTCTTCCTATTTCTCAACTACTGTAAATCATTGCTTTTCTATTACTGCACTATCCTAAGTTGTTGTGTCACCCAAAACTGTTTTCCTAGAGAGAATGATTTTTATGCTGAGCAATCTAGAAGAAATCTACCTGTATCTCTCAGCCCAAACACAGCCCCCACAAAATCCATATTTTCTCCAGAAAGAATTTTCCAGTGGGGAAAGTATTCTTAAAAAAACAAAACTAACAAAAGACCAAGCCCAAATTCTACAACAAGTCAACAAAATCAAAAACAAAGAGAAAAAACCCAACCCCAAAACCTCAAACAAAACAAAGTCCCCAGCAAAACAAAAAGGTTTTCACCTGTCTTACTGTGTTGGGTATTGTTTGGTTTGGGTTTTTTCTACATGGATAAGTAGGAAAAAAGTCAGGAATTTCTAGGTTATGTTGTTTCTATCCCGAGACATTGAGATAGCTGAAATTCAAGGTGATTGAGCTATACACTGTCACAGTTTGCTTACTGAGCTCTTAGTAAATCAAAATTGTGATTCTTTTTTTTTTTATATGCTTTTTTTAATATGGTTGAGAGGTTTGCCCTTTTTGTATAATGTTGTGTTATGAAAGCATGTTGGCTTTGCCTGATTTAAATTATGTGATAATTATCTGATTTAAATAATGCTGATAACAAAACTAAATGTCTTAATGAATCTCTGATGTCAACTGCAGCTATTACATAGCTGGGATAAGCCAGCAAGTAAAGTTGTTCCAGCAGAGCTCTCAGCTAAAGCTAATGGCTGTGAAGAAAGGGGAGATCCATGCCCCCCTTCTTCATACCTCCAGACAACTAAAGAGTGCTGGCTTCATGCCAGTCCCTATTCTCCTCCTTTTACTGCCAGAGCAGGCAAGCAATATTAATTGCTGCCAGATGTGGAGACATCCTGCTGTGTGGCTGTGTCCAGGCCTGGTGACCAGACATCCTCTTTGGACCCTTCTCAAGCCACCAATTGCACAGAAATGTAGCTGGTTATGACAAACATAGTTTAAATATTCCCACAGCCTCAACATAGGTTTCTTAGCTCCTGGGTAGAAGGTGGATTCAACACGGTAATCATGTCATTTTAGCACACTTGGTTTTGGTTTGGGTTTTTTTATAATTGAAAGCTTTATATATCCCAAACCTGGTGTAGTCTGCAGCTCAGGTTACAAAAAAAAAAAAAAACAACCAAAGAACAGTTGTCTTTAGGAAAAAAAAAATTGGTTTGACTTTCACTGTAAATTTTTCTGATGTCTGGAAACCAAAAAAACTGCAGAAGCAAGTTGGACAAACCTAAGTATCTTCCCGGGCTGTCATACTTCTCCCTTTCCAGCATGTTACTTGATTCACTGGGCAGCACAAGAAAAGGAAAAACCCTAATAAAATGGCTTTTGGCCTGAAGAAGATGAGGTTAGCACCCTGAACACTCTTCCGACTCTTCCACATTTGAGATTTCTCTTCCAGAAATTTTCCCTTCTCGTATACTTCAGTCCAGTGTGCTAATCCTGCTTCAGTGGTAAGTGATACACCTTATCTGGACCACTTGAATTCCCAAGCTGCTGATGTATTTCTTATCCAGCGGGCTACCTTCCAGACCTCAAGCTACATGGCAGTTTTACCAATGACTTTTAGAGGAATGGGAGACTTTATTTTCTTAGTATTGGCACTGCTGTCTTAAAAACAAATCCAACTGTGAAGGTTAGGTGTGACTTCTGGTACCAAGATGTACTTGCTGATGTAATAATTATGGCAATGAGCTTTCAAGTATCATAAAAGATGTAGCATGTGTCAAGACTTGCCTAGGTTTAGCATGCCCAGGATATGAAGATGCAGACAGAGCCATTATTTCTGTGAAGGTGGAATATTTGTGGGAAGCCCAGTCATCTCCAAATTTGTAAAAATCACCTTACTGTGAATACTTTTTATTTCCCTGCAAGCCTGACATTAAATACATCCTTGAGCACATTATGTCTGTCTGTGCTCAGTGTGAGTCTTGTTTGAATGATGCAGTGCATGTACCTAGTTTGGGGAATGTTGTTGCTTGTTATTACACTAGAGTTTCCACAGTTTTGCAAGATTACTTCAGTAACTGCTTCTTCATATCTTGGGTCCAAGTGTTCTCCTGCTCAAGGAAATGGATATTAAATTACGTTTCCAAGATTTCTGCCTCTGCCAAGCAGCTGGTCTATGCAGTTAGCCTGCAGCTGTAGTCTTCAGCCTCCCAGCAAATGAAAGCATTGAGTAATCCCAACATGTGTCTGCACAAGGCCAAGCAATCCAGTTGTCAAACAGTACAGGTACAATTACCAAGAAGAGCTAAGCAACATAGCTTAAAGACAGGCAGTGGTTCTCAGAACTACCCCAACAGTGCTCTGTAACTGAATAGGCTTGCAAAATATATTAGTGCAGCTGAAGCTCTTTGTCTGTTATTATGAGCAAGCAAGGTGTCACATTTGGGTCTTCAGGCAGCCTGTGAGAGGGCAGTTCTGCATACCAGCTGAAGATGGTTTCCACTTCATGTAGTATTTAATTCTTCTGATATGGAAATACATCTAGTAAGACATGGAGTGGGACCGGGCCGGCTGGCTGCAGAAGTCCAACGAGGATCTCTGCTGGCAGCCTGCTGATATCAAATACTTTTTCCATTGCCAGTCTGTATTTCATTACCTATCCTCTGCATAGTCTATCCCTGAGATGAAAACTAATGCTTGAGCATAAAAAGAAAGGGGGGGGGGGGAATTGGTTATATGATGCATTATAGATCTTATGCCATAATAATTCAGGGTAGACCTTTTTTATTGTTATGTTTGTATTGATTATAATCTGATCTTTAACAGTTTAACAAGCTCAATGGCTGAAGCTGTAAAAGCAAATAAAGTCTTCGATAAAATACTAGGCTGGACTTCATGATGCATACATCCCAGTTGCATAGACAGACAATAGGCTTAGTTATCAGCAAAATCTTTTAATAAAGAGTTTCCTAATTTGGATTTATTTCTGGAAGCAAGAATAACTTCCCTTGATTTTAAGCACTTAACAGTTAGGGCCCTCTTTGCCTCTTGCTCCCTGTTTTTTCAGGTGGTTCAGCTTGCTTTTGTAGTATAGCCAAGGGGTCTGCATCATGCACACATTTAATAAAATCATGCAGATATTTAGCAAAAAGGTGGTTTGTGTTCAGAGCTATACGATCACACTGGGCTATCTAAGACTATAAAGTAATGAAGAGTGGAATTTGAGTGAAATAATCAATACAGAATTCTTCCGTGCAGCTTGTTGTTGTTATACAATTATTGGAAGTAGTTCCTCTAGTGGACAGAGGATATTAAGAACTAGCCTTGTGGCAAACCTAACAGGCATTGCATGTATTCAAGTGATACTTTTGATCATAACTAGTATGTTAAATTGTAAAGTGCTGAAGTATAGGTACCCAAGAAAATACTTGTTAATGTGCATTTTCCCCCCCTAGAATAGAAAACACATCTTCCCAGTCATTATTTACTGAGCAGGAAAGTAAATTTTGTCTTCCCACTTATTTAATGTATACATTAATGTATTTAAATCCAAGGAATTGGGGGATTTTTCTCAGGTGTCAGCCTGAGGCATAGTGACTGTTTTCTTTTCTCCAGACAGCCAAGTTAGGTTCCCTGGGACTGATTTGCAATATGTTGATTTGGTTGATTTCAGGCAGAGTGTTGAAGGCAGACTGTTATAAGTAGTCTTCTTCAGGAGGAGGTTGATATTTCTTTCTGGAGATGTGCTCTATTTATTCTTTCAACACCTTGTGGGGATGAGATTATTTTAATAGCTACTGTTGGGTGAAGAAAGACCCAGATGATTGTGATACACTAAAACTTTAATGATTTTTTTTTTTTGATTACTGACTATTGGTCTACTCAGAATGCTCCTTGATTCCTGTTTTACAGCCTTGCATGAAATAAGTTGTGGGGTTTTTAATCAGCTGACCAGAGCAATTATAATAGTCTGTTTTCACAAATACATCTAGATGGGCAAATGACATCTTGGTTCTGTTGAATGATGGAGAAAATCTAAGAGTGTGCTGGTGGTCTGGCCTCTTGCATCTAGGGATTTTCAAAGGCCCTTGATGACTACTTAAGGCTTGGAAGCAAAAAGTCCTACTAACGTAGCACCCAAGTCTCATCTTCACAGTGCTGGTCCTTGACATTTAATTAAAGCTCTTTTTAATCTGATGGGTGGACTACAGTAGAGTGCTCTGTATACTTGACCTGTGTTAGCACTGAATTTTGCAGCTTATTTACCATTGTGCTTGCTCAGAGGGTGGATATCTGTAATCCCTGGGCTGTACTGTTAGTTTAGGGGCTACAAGATTGTACCTACTGTGCTGCTTCTGCCTTCTTTAAGTCCTAACAACCTCTATAATATGTGATGTGTGTCTTTCTTATTTTGCTCTCTTGTGCCTGTTCTGCAGAAAGAAGCTTATGAGACAGGTGCAAGGTATGAGCACCGGTGGTGTTGTCCTGGGATGTTTCTCCTGTGTAGCCCCTCCATCTGTCTTGGATGTAAGCTGGTACACAGGGGAGCCTCACATCCAGTTGTGTGGATTATACCTTCATGAAGTTTTAATCGGATTTCTCATATGTGAAATAGCAAATGCGATAGCAAAAATCTGTTTGAAAAGAATTTGTGGCAGCTTTTCATGTCACTTTCATGTCATTTTATGTGGATCTTAAGAAGGACAATCTCAGTTTGTAAAAACCTATGTGAGAGCATTGCCCTTTCTATTGATCATATTGTAAGGGTGGGAAGGGAAAATTCTATTGTAATTTTACAGGTCTGGCAGCAGGAAAAACTGGCTCAATCACTTCTGATTACTTTTCTAAACTGAGAAGATGAAGATACAATAAGGAATTAACATTGTTTCTCTGTAGGGCTGCTTTTACAAGCAGAACTATATTTTACACATATGAGGTAAACTATTTTTGCTCATTTTGACATACAGTAAATAAGGTCATGCACTTTACAAGCCAGAAATTACACGTTATGTCCCTTAATCACTGTTTTATTTTCTAAGGAATAATGTTATCTAAAGTGCCACTTGAAGCTGTGTGTGAGACAGTCTGTGGTCTACGAGGTAATTTCCGTATCATTAGCAAATATATGGAAATATACCTTAATATTCATTTCTAACTTATTCACTTCTACCTTAATATACATTTTATATCTGAGTAAGCAGTGTAGTGAGAAGTCATCCTGGTTTGTCTGCCCACAAAACCCTTGGTGGGTGGGGGGAATCCCTAGTTCAAAGTAATGCTGTTTTTGTGAGCAGCATATGTTGTTTGCTGCTGTCTTTTGCCCTGGACCTGGTGTTTAATAGAGCCTTCCTGCTGCTGTTGTTATTCTTAGTGGAAATATGTCACATTCTAGTTGGTTTTAAAGTTGTCAACAGTGTCTGTATGTCTCACCAGGGGAAGCCTAGCACTTGTAGATGGGGCAGGGTCTGATAAAACTGGGGCAGAATTTCCTGAGGCAGGGTGTGCTTCTGAGCCTGTGTCCCTGAACCCCGAGTTGTCCTGCCTACCCACCAGCACAGTGGTGTGACTCTTGCTGGTGCCTGTGCTCTGAGCGGGGACTGAAATGAGAAACAAAATGAGACTTGATGCTGAGTGCATCAGAAAAGCAGGTATGTCATGAATGTGACAAACTATAGCTTTTTTCCTGTGGCTGTGGGCCATGCAAATGTTTGTGTAAAAAGAAGTAAAAAAAACCTTGACTACTTCTTACTAAACCAGTATTGTTTCTACTCCTTTCAGCATAATTGTTACTAAATAGTTTTGTATAGGATATTTTTGCCTCAGTTCTAAGGAAATTATGGCAGTTTATTTTCTTCTGAAAATATGTAAGCACTGCTGAATGGAAATTATATGCTTTAAACATCAGAGCTGCTGTGAACTTATTGCACACCTTACTGTTACTTATGTTTTAGGATTTTTTTTTTAACCTTAAAGTACTCTTGGAGCCTCTTGTCAAAACAGTGGCTGATCATTCTAGTTGCATTCTAGTTGCTGACCATTCTGAGATGTGGACAGGAATAAAATACTGTTCTCACTTCAATAATAATAAACAATAATAATTCAAGACCGCACAGAAAACATGCTTCCCTTACCTCATTCTAACAGGTGCATGCTGCATATACTGCCAAGTTAAAAACCCAAATAATTGCTGTAACCCTATTTGCTAAGAGATTTTTTTTTTTCATGCTCTCATCATCTCTGTTTGGCCAAATAATGAAGAGTTCAAAATGAAGATCTGTAAATCTTGCTTTCCTGCTTTTTGATAAAGCATATATGGTCAAACTTCAGGTATGTAGATATGACAAGGAGGAACAAGCAAGTTAAAGTGCATGACCTCTTAACCTCATAGTCTTAATTCTGTGTATAGACACTGCCCCCTGAACACCTGCAATATGTAGACTTTTTACTTGATTCTTAATTGTACTGCACAGAGCTTATCTTCCTTATCAAGTTTTTTATTCCATCGTGAGAAGAAATACCATTTCTACTTAATTCTTGGTGTCCTTTCCATCTCCATTCCTCTCATGTTCCCTGCTACAAAATGTGATGCTTTGCTACCTGTCATTAATGGCAAGTACCATGTCCATCTGCCACTTGACTGCTGACAGTCTCTGATAAAAATCTTCCTTAGCCATCACAGATGTAATCTATGTGACATAGCACTAAAATAAGCTGTCTCTGCTTCTCTGAAAAAGTTTCAAAAGTTTTCTTTTAATTATATATAGAGTTTCTCTTTTCCCATCTCTACCCCATGAGATCAGCATTCCTGTTTCCTCACAACACTGCAAAGCATGTACATGTAATCTTTCTGCTGCTTTTACACCTACATCTCTGATGATGAATGTTTGCAGGTAATTACTTATGGCTGTTATCAGCTTCAGGATTGGTTGTGACATGGCAAAACTGGGCTGCTCTGCGTGTCTTGGACCTGCGTCTTCACAGTTGCAATCTGAGTTCCTGTGTGCATGCCTTCTGCAAGGGAGAAGGTCGAGTTTCCTTTGTGTTAGTCCGTCTTTGAAATAGTAACATTGACTAGTAAGAAAAGCTGACTACTAAGTACAGACTATTGCTTTTGCTGAATCGAATGGTGTAGTGGACAAAAATAACAATTTAAAGCCATTAGGGAGGAAGATGTCATGAAGAAGACTATCAAGATTGGCTCTATATGCAAGAGAAATGAGCCTAGCTAATGCTGCAATGAAGTAATGATACAATCAGCTTGGTAGCTCTGCTTATAGCAGCTTCTGCAATAAGGTGGAAATTCTTTCCAAAGGCTAGTGACAAACAAAAGCATCCTATGGAAAGGATACAAGCCAAAGTACCTGGCTTGACTGCATTACTGTCCATTAACACATTAATGCATGTGCACTATAAATGACAATAACACTGTCTTTCATATTGTTTCTAATAATAGAAATCTGTGCCATGCAAACGATAGTTAAAATGAGAGATTCCCCTTTATTGCCGCCTTGGATGAAGTTACAGTAAACATTCACTTTAAAAAGAGTAAATAGAATCTACTATTCCTGCACTTTCCTTGAGCTGTGTATTTGAAAAGTACTACACTATTTTTTAGTATCCTGTTCCCTCAATCACCTTTAGTTAAATTTTCTGGAAGAAAAAAAATCATGGTGAGTTTTGTTTGGGTTTTTTTTGTGTCTCACACTTCATAGCTTATGGTTTTTACAATATACTTTTATTTGCTTCTCAAAATACAAATTTTAAGTCATCAGCTAGGAGCATCTGGGCAGACAGACTTCAAGTCTGTTTAGTGTATAAGTCACTGACTCAAATCTTCAGACTACTCTGTTCCTTTGGATGCTTTGGGAATGGAGAAGAGCCAAGAGATACCTGAAGTACTATGGTGGTACTTAGTTTGTTCTTACTTTCAGAAATCTAGTAGTTGATTATTTCTTGAACTGGTGCATTTTTCACATTGGGATGAAGCCAAGCTACTTTTTACTTTCCAAGATAAGCCTGTCTGTCTCAAACAATGAAGAATTAAACCCCACCACTCATCACTAAATTTTATTATTACACAGGTTTGGTGCTGTGACATTACTTACAATAATCCCAAAAAACTAAAATGAAAACATCACAATAGAATGTGAGCTAATTGACAGAATTTCTAGAATAACATAAAAACCCATACATTGTTCTCATGTGAAGCAAAATCCCCAAACTAGACATGCAATATGGCATAACACTAAGAATTCCTCTTCCTTGCTGTTGTGTGCTATAAGAGTACGTGTGTGTGCCTGTCCCCAGAGAGTCACACTAACACCGACTCCTCAGAATGACAGGCTGGATTAAGATATGTGAAGGTGCTGTTACACAAATCATTGCAGTGCCACTAAAAGACTAGATCATGAGCAACTTCTCAGTTCTGGACAGCTTTAAGTCCCTGTAAAAAATAAGCATATAGCTCTTATGAGCAAACATCTCTAGATGTCCCCTTGTGATTTGCTGAAAGTGATAGGATTCTGAGAACACTAACTTGCTGGATGCTGCTGTCATTTGCAGGCAGTACTGGCACAGACTGAGCAAATATGCAGCTTGTCCAAGTTGTGGTACGGTGGCTGAGCCCTGACAATTTCCTAGAGCTGGATCTTGTTTAAGATCCCTTCACGCTTTCTTGGAAATGCAAGGTTTCTTTTTGCAGTTAGGGCAATTGAAATGAGTAGATAAATGCATGCAAACAACAACTTTATCAGCACTCATGCAATTCAACAGGGAGACTGAAATTACCTTAATCCTGGAACATGATGGAATAATGGTTAGTATTTCACAAATGTATGCCTCATTAGTTCATAGAAACTCAGACATTGTGTAATCATCCTATGTGATAGAGGAAGCTGGAGCTGCCTTCTGGGTTTATTAATATGAACTATTTATGGTGAGTTAAAAAAATCTGACTGTGTAAACCTCTGAAAATATAACTGAACACAGACACCTAACAATTCATTGGCTAATGTAATCACTCTTGCACATCACAACAAAACAATCCTTTCTCTTGAAATAGGTAATTCTAGATCAAAGGCAGATGCTTGTGCAGTATGCCTAGTTTCAGTAGGTTAATGTGATGCTGCACACAGTGACAATTCATGCTTAGCCTTACCTACTGCCTGTTATGTGGAAGCATTTGTGTTTAGAGCCTGCAATGCCAAACTTCATTGAGCTCAGATGTAGAAAGGATAAAGGAACCCTTAAAATGTGGGGTTTGTATTTTAAAGAGTCTATCTAGAAATGGATTCATGTTACTCAGCATTTTTGATCACTGGATGTTTGCAGGCTTGCAGATTCATAAAGAATTTTGAATGGTAAGATGCTAAACACACCTGTCAGCCTTGTGAGTCTGATCCAGGTATGAAAAAATATGAACTGGGTTCTGTAGCTCAGGTGTTGATAAAGTAGTGACTGGCTTGGAAGTAGGCCAGCTACTCTTCAGACTCCTGTCTGTACCATGATCTGTGTGGTTCCAAATACCTCAGGATTTAAAAGTATGTAATGTGCTATGACTTCATGTGTTCTTTTCCCATGCTTATGGAAATTCTTGTAAGTCAGAACTGACCAGCCTGAATTTCAGGCTTCCTGAAGAGTTGGAAAGAGCAGTGAATAGCACTACTTACCTGCTTCTTGAGCAATTTTGTCTGCACTGTTGAGATTTGGAGATGGCAGAATGTGGCTTTGTCCTTTAAACAAAATCAGTCTTCAGCGTTCAAGTACACTAGCACAAATTCCTCCCCTTCAGTCCTTTGAGTCTCTGTAGTTATCTGTGCTTCTTCAAGATTTATGGTGTCTTTTGTAATGAGAGCAATTTAATATATGCAGCCTTCATAGACTAAACCCTAATCCAAGCCTCAGTCTGTTGAAAAATATCTTTGTGTTTGCCTGCCTCTTTCAGATCTTTGGCTTTTCTTCAGAAATCTAGGTCTTTACTTTTAATAATAGTATTCAGCTGTATTCTTTCATAGTGAAGATCTTGCTAGCTTAAAAGAAGTTAATTGTGAAACAGATTCAGTCAGAAGATCTGATAGGCAATCTACTGATACAGTAAGAAGTGTAAGGATTGCATGAATAAGTTCAGTATTATGGCTGATTAGTGCTGCCTTCTGGGATGATTCATTGCAGTAAAGCCTAATTGTTTCAAGCTACAGTACTGTCTTGGGCAACTTGCTGTAATTACCCTCTGTTTTCTTCAAGAAAGCAAAGCCTACCTTTGGCAGTTGCTGAGTAATTGCTGCACAGTTAGCACCCTTTCAAGTGATCAGTTTCTGTGTGGGTTTTGGTTTGGGGCTTTTTTATCTTATTCACATATAAAATTAGTCTCTTACTTTGTGTTTTATTGGTACAATATGTTATGCTGATGCTGCTGAGTTTGCTGTCCTGCACGGTTAACAATTAAGACCTAGACTTGAAATATTAAGTACTCTCCCCTGGGATTTGGTGACTAACAGTGTGTGTTGGATTCAGATGTCATCAAGACTTGTGCCATGAAATGCATACTCCTCTCTTTGTTTTGTGCTCACACAAATTGTAGCTTCCACTGCTTTTGAAAGAAGTCTTTTTATTGCTGTAGTTAGTATTTAGTGCCTTTCCTTACTCAGTGTCATTTACAGTAGTTGGTTGTCATATATGTCTTTTTGTAGTTGGGTCTTTGTGGGTGGGAAAGGGAGGGTATTGTTCTTGGAACATGAGTGGGAATAGAAATTAACTCTATTTTTATAGGAAGCATGAAAGTAGGTAAGATCTTATTTATTTGTTGTGTCTTTGTTGTTGCTCATTGATCTCAGCTACAGTTTCACAGCATGGAGTCTGATTTTTGTCAGACCTATATGCTACAGAGTGGCGAAGTAGCAGCACCTGTCAAATAATTCTCTAATAGACCCTTTATTTCATACCTGCATAATGTACTAAATAAAGCATGAAGTGTGATTATGTGTATACTTGGTAGAACAATAACAAAGGGAAAATACAGGGTTAATGTGTAAGAGTACTTGTCTGTGAGGTGTCCCAAGGTTGCTTTATGATTGACTGTAGCACAGAAAAACCTGCACAGCAGTTTTAGTTGGAGCCACTGTACCTGGTCAGAGACAAATGCTCCTGAAACTATAACTGGTCTCCCTGATAGAGACTATCCCCCAGGTTTCATGGGATTTTGCTCCAGTTAACCTTTAATTTGGGGATGATGTACACCATGCTGCTAAAAAGCTAATGATTGCTGCTATATGAAGCAGTTTTTGGAAAATTTTCACTAGGTGAGAGAAAATGGAGCAATTTGTTTTCCTGAAACATGCAGCAGTTCTAAAGAAACTTATTGGGGCAGATAATAAACATGGCTCAAAAATAAACTCTGTATTTTAACACTACCTTGGTATCACTATTTGGCAAACTGAAATCGTGTTACAGGTTATTTACACATTCGGCCACATAAATTAATGTGCTTGTCTGGCATGGTGCCATGGTTAGAACATGTGGTTGAACCTCTCAAACAAGATCATGGTGTAATTGCTGATATGCTACACACTTGTCTGTCTTTGTTTTCCCCATCTGACATGGGTTCAATATAGAAGCAACAGCAATGTTGTTGTGGTAGGTAGGGTTTTGATTCCCTGTTCAACCTATTTCATGCTGCCGAGTCACTGAAAGAAGAAAAATTGCAACTCCAACTCAATTCTAAAAGTCTGTTATTGATTAACTTATGACAAGTTTGTCTCAGGCAGGTTTTCTAGATTTAAGTGGTATGTCTCAGGATAGTTGTATGAACATCTAAACCTTCTGAAACTCACTTCAATCTGTTCTGTTCCTCTTGAATCTTGTATTTTTAAGAGCATGCTAAATACCCTCCACATTCATTAATGTCATAATATAAACTTATTCAATGAAAGTTCATTACACTCCATTCTAATCACTTGATGTGGTGCTGAAAATCTCCTTTAAGTTTCTTCATCGGTTTATTAATTAGTGGGGTTCTTAAGCTGTGAAATAGCTCTCCCAGACTGTCCTTCTGGTTCTGTTCCAGCTTAAGGATTTTTTTTTGCTTGGAATATAATATGATTATCCAACATCTTTAAAAAGAAATTGGACATGGTATTAAATGATGTTGCTCCCGTCTCTTTGAATTGCATCCAGCTCAAAACTGAGCAGTTACAGAGGCCATTGGTAAATGCAGAAAATCATATCCAAACAATCAAATGTTATGCTCAGTTGTTCTTAATCATAATATTTCAAAATCCTGTAGTATAAACTCAAAGTAATGATTAATTGCTCATAATTAATAAAGAGCCCTGCAGAAAAAAGAGGGTTTCTTTTGCTCTAGCAGAATAAGACGATGGAAGAAACTCGTCATTCTTAACTTGTGGAGAAGACTTGCCTTGTGCTGTGACCAGAGCAAAAAGTTAAGCTCAATTTTAAACATGTGCTCTCTAAAAAGACTCTTATTCTCTAATCTACCAAGGGAGAAAAGAAGAAAGTAAAACAAAAGAAAAGAAGGTAACTATTCTAATGTCAGTCTTGTTTAACATCTTAATTAATGATCTGGATGAAGGGATTGAGTGAACTTTGCAAGTTTGCAGATGACACCAAATTGGGCAGGTGTAGGAAAGCTCTACAGAAGGACCTGGGCAGGTTGGATCGATAGGCTGAGGTTACTTGTATGGGGTTTAATGAGACTAAGTGGTGGGTTCTGCACTTGGGTTCCAACAATCCCATGCCATGCTACAGGCTTGAGGAAGAGAAGTTGGGGAGCTGCTTGGAGGAAAAGAACCTGGAGCTGCTGGTTGACAGCCAGCTGAACATGAGCTAGCAGTGTGCCCAGGTGGCCAAGAAGGCTGATGGCATCGTGGCCAGTAGGACTAGAGAAGTGATTTCTGCCCCTTCCCTCCTCCCCCCACTTAACTTCATCTCAGTATTGTGTTTGGTTTTGGGCTCCTCAATACAAGAAGGACAATGAGGTGCTGGCATGTGTCCAGCAAAGAGCAATGGAGGTAGTGATAGGCCTGGAAGGCAGGTCTTTATGAGGAGTATCTGAGGGAGATGAAGTTGTGTAGTCTGGAGAAAGGGAGGCTCAGATACCTTACTACCTTTAACAACTATCTGAAAGGAGGTTCTAGTGATGTGGAAGTCAGCCTCTTCTCCCAGGTGGCTAGTGATAGGACAAGACAAATTTGGGCTCAAGTTGTCCTGGAGAAGGTTTACATTGGACATTAGGAAAAATCTCTTCACTGAAAGAGTGGCTGAGTATTGGCACAGGCTGCCCAGTGACATGGTGGGGTCACCATCCCTGGAGGTGCTTCAAATAAAGGTGTAGATGTGGCATTTGCAAGCATGATTTAGTGAGCATGGTTGTGTTTGGTTGACACTTGGACTTGATTATCCTGTTGAGATTGTAAGAGACCTTCACTTCTATGAATCTATGATTCTAATTCCCTTTTTTTTTTAACCATTTTGATATTGAGGACATTTTTTGCTTGTGAAGGAGATGAGCTGCTCACTTGATTTTCTAGTAGTGCTAGGAGGCTTGTAGAAAGGCAAAGTGCTAAATCAGCCTTAAGCCATGGTCCTATGGTAGTATAGAACAGTGTGGATCCCTGGCTGAGATATTACTCCCTTCTTCAGTATCCTTTTTTGATGTTTTCCAAACTAATTTTCTTTGAGACTTATTTTTGCATTTCTCTGATTGGTGAAACAGGACTTGTAATGATCAGACTAACCACACCTTTATGTCTTGTTTACGAAGCTTTCCTTATTTTGCTCCTTGTGAAGTTATCTATACATTCTCAAGTGTGCCCATGGTTGAATTGGTGCAATCGGCTGTAATGCATAAAGTCTGGACCAGTCATTTACCGTGGTTCTCGTAGTTTTGGTTTTTATCTCAATGTTTGCAGGTAGAAATTAAGTTGTCTGACTTGGCTGCAGTAAAAGAAATTGTAGTGAAAGATGGAGATGCCAATAGGAATTGTAGTAAGACAGGGATGCCCTCAGCATAAGCTCTTATTAGCTTTTTGGTAATAATGATCTGTACTTGTGTGCTAAATGTAGGCTGAAATTAAGCCTAGTTCCAAACCCCTGCCATGAGCAGGGACAGCCTCTCTAGACCGGGTTGCTTCCAGGGAGAGCTTTTGTTTAGAACTAACTAGAAACATGAGGTTATAATGTCCTGTGGTAGGATTTGAGATGTGAAGCTGCAAATGTAGTTACGAGGACAAAAAGGAGCAATTGAATGATACTTGTGACCAAGCTAAATTCAAAGATTCAGTGTTCACTTCATGTTTCTTACTATGCTGAAGAGAAAGCCAAAAGTGGTGTAGCACTTAGTACTTTCCCATAACAGATGTAAATGGCTTTGTGGAAATGAAAGGGTAATTTCATACTTTGGTGCTCAAACATTTGAGCATTCTTGTTCAAATATTATAGTGTGCAACTTAGACATGAACAGTGTCTCTCTACTATTATTTAAGCAGTGAATTACAAAAATGAACAGAAGTCTTTTTCTTGTACTTTGCCTGTAGAGATAAGCATTCTAAAGGCAGCTTGTGCTAGCAGGTTAGGAGGGGGCTGATCATGACTTGAAGTATGAGAGAGTGTTTAATGTGTTCTTTACATCAACTATTAAACTGAGCCAGTAGCACCTAAACGTGGCTTAATATGCCCTCTAAATCATTTCCTCTCAGATACCTGAAACAGAAACGTGAAGGGAAAACTTTACTTGAAAGTATGTGTACAAGGCTGGCTAACCTCTAGAAGTTAGCCTATATTTTTCTATCCACTGCCCAGCAGGAGTGGACCATAAGATGCTGCTTTCTGCTCCCAGGCTACTGTAAGGATGGTGACAGTTCCTCAGTGAAGCTGGTCTGCTAAATGCATGTGTGCTGCAGTCTGGCACTACTCAGGATAATGAGGGAGTTTTGCCTGATGGATAGGTAATTAACTGCCAAAATTCAGCACTTACTGTGGTTTGCTGGGCAGGTACTATGATATAGTATGGTAAGCAGTGTAGCTTGCACTATATTTTGCAATTTTCCTCCATGCTTCTCCCACCCCCTTTAGGTTTACCTTTACGTAAACCACATGCTGCCCATTTTCCTCCCTTGTGGATACGTGCTGATCATGCGGAACGAATGCTTCTCTCCCAGATGTTTTCCCTTTCTCATTTGTATTTATTTTTACACTGCCATTCAGCTCATGTCCCTGCTATTGCTTGTTCTGTGAATCATCCAAACCTGCTATTTACAACTGCCCATAAATAATGGGAGCAAAGATTATGGATTAAAAACCTGATCTTGCAATAAGTGCATACTGTTGGAATTATAAAGCTTTATTTTTAAGGCATGTTATTAGAGTAAAGGCATCTAACTATTGCCATGTGTAATGCTTTCAGATTGGAACACCTGGTTTCTACCATTAAAGGTTTTATATGGGGAATTTATGGGAGACTAGAAGCATGTGTAGGCTCCACTTCACTACACGGTGAAAATATGTCTTGAACTTCCTTGATGGTTTTATGTTTCCAATAATAAGAGATGAAAAACATTTTACAGGACCATTTTTTATGCTGCATTTAATTTTTAATGAAAGTTAGTGTACAAGAATTGTACAAGAATTGCATGTTGTACAGAATTGCATGTTGTAGAATCCTTGCAAGGATTGTGGTACTCACTGCTTTCATACCTATGTACTGTAGTAAACGTAATGACCACAGCACTTACAAGCTTAGAGTATTCAAACTTACATAAATACAGAGTTGCAGATTCTAACCATTTTGTTGTTAGATTGTTATAGTACTAATAGTAAATTTTGTGTTTCTTCTATGTAATAGAAATATTCTGTTTTTAAAAAGAACATGTATAACTTTTTTCCCCCCAAGAAATACGAATTGGCATGTGGGTAGCTAGTGTTTGACTTAACATAGGAAACATACCATGTATTACAGAGAACCCCACAAACCCATTGGGCTTTAATGACCCAACCAGCACAAAATTTAAACCAGGACAAACATAGTATGCAGATCTGACCTTCTGATTTCTGGATTGCATCAGGAAGAAGGAAAATAAGGTAGAAAAGCAGACTGTTAGAATGAGATTTAGTAATTCCAGCATTTGGAGTCACTGGGAATAATAAATACTTCAGATGTAATTGTGCAGTGTTGTAAGGAAACATGGAAGAAATATGCAAATATATCCCGAATCACTAATGTTTTCAGCATCACTAATTTTTTCATTTTATTGAAGTGTTAGGTTCAGTACTGCAGAAGAAAATGCAAACTGTGACAAAATACATAAAATGACAAGAGAAGGAAATTCATACCAAATGGTATTATCCAAAGCTATTAAACAGGAATCAAACGTTGCTAGAGCAAGCTAGAGCATTTACCATGCCTAATGTTCTGGTGTGCAGTAATTTTGAAAAGCAGTTTAACACCATTTCTTCTAGGCTGGATATAGAAAAAAAAGGTAATAAATAACTATGCTCTATTTTGGAAGTTGTATATAAAAGGCTGTTGTCTGCTTTTTTTCCAACAGCAGGAATAAAGTTCTCTCATTTTTAACTGAGGCTTATGGCAAAGCTTCCATTGAAGTTTAACTACTGTTAAAATAGTAATGGCTCATGATCTAGCAAGTGTGAGTTCTGTTGTGCTGCTGCCACAAAAATGTTGAATAAGTGACATACTCCATGCTGCCCCCAAAGAACATCTTAAAGTATGAAATGGTGCACTAAAGAGATCTCCTCTAAATATTATCTTTATAGTGAGGAATTGTGGGGCTCCAGAATTCCAAAGAATAGGGAGATGGAGATAACAAGAGACTAAACATTCATTGCAAAACTTTGAAGTAAAAGTGTCAGCAGAAGGTTGGAAGGTAATATAATCAAGGTGGGTCAGTTCTGAGAGATTGCTGCATCCCTCCCTCACACAGCCATATGTAAACCTAATGGGAGTTCTGATCACAGAATCACTCTGGTTGGAAAAGACTCCTGGGATTGAGTCCAACCATCTACTCTCCTTACAAGTTCACTCCTAAACCATATCAACACTTCATCCAACTGATCTTTAAACACATACAGGGATAGTGACTCAACCAGCAACCTGGGAAGCATATTCCAGTACTCAACCACCCATTCTGTGAAAAAGTTCTTCCTAATGTCTAGTCTAAACCTACCTTGTTGTAACTTGAACCCATTCCCTCTTGTTCTATCTCTAATTGCTTGTGAGAAGAGACCAGCACCAATGTCTCCACAATGCCAGGTAGTCGCAGAGTGATGAGGTCTCCTTCTCCTCTCAGCTCCTCTTCAAACTAAAGAGCTCCAGCCCTTAAGCAGCTTCCCCAGGGCTCTAAAATGTCTTCTAATTGATTTTGGGCTTCTGTTGGTAGCCTCATCACTTCCCACCTGAAAAATTAACAGGGGATAATAATCAGAGAGGTTTACTAGGGTGGGAACTTTGTCTGCTACATCCTTAACTCGTGCTCCAGGGAGGCAGCAAACCTCCCTGTGAAGTGGGTCAGGATGGCATATTTGGCCCTCTGTCCCACTCAGGCGAGACTCCCCCAACCATAATTACCTGCCTATCTTTCTTTTTAGAACCAGTAGTGATGGTGGGTCTAGAGTGACTCAGTCTCTCTGGAGCTTCTGGCCTGGGTAAATCAATCTCCCCCCCAGCAGCTAGCTCCTCCTGCAAAACCCTGTACGTGCTCTGCAATGTGAAATGGGATGTTGGGGGAAGCTGGAAGCAGGGATCTGCCTGCTTTTCCAAGCAGGAACCTGTTTTCCCTACACCCCTTTGCTAAGGTCTTCTCCAAAGCCTGTCTGTAAGTGGTGAGGGAATTCTCCGATTTGTGTGATTTGCTTGAAGACTCAATCTGCTGTCTTACCCTCAAGTTGCTGCTTCACCAATCTATCTTGCTCTCACTCTTCCTGGTGCTCCTCAACCATTCCACTTCATCTTTTAGTTCTGCCACCATTATGAGCAGATCATTCACCTGGTCACGTCTTACACAGGTGCTCTCTCTTCTGTCTTCTGGTAGAAGTGACTCCTGCAGATGGGTGTCTGTGTCCCTACACTTTCTCTGGTGATTTTGGACCTAGTTCCAACCATTTTTAGGTTAATGGAAGTGACTTAAAAAAAAGGCAGCACAGTGCACACTCGGCACCAATCACATTTAAATTTCCCACAAACTCCTGCTCCTTCCTGTTTTTTTCCTGCAAAAGTGCCAGCTTCTTTGGGGTCTCTGGGTCAGGGGAACGCCCCTATCCACCCTAAAAACCCTCAAAGGACAAACAACTCCCCACCCCAGCCTCATCCCATTACTGAGCAGGGGATGTCCAGCTGATGGTGAGGTCCAGAGGCTTGTTTGGCCAAGCTCGTTTTTGTGGGGCACCTCCAGTGAATCAGTTATTCATTTTGTTCATGTAGTACTTGCTGAAGTGTGTCAGCTGTTTTCTTGCAGAGATGCTGGCTTTGCTGCCACAATTTGTTGTCATACCTTTGACAGCAGCTTAGGGTGAGCAGAGGAAAGCTGTGTTCCCAGCAGCAAGGTTGGGGAGCAACATTACTTTAGTTACCTGTTATTTTGGCTTTGGTTACTAAGCCAACAGAGGACTGTCTCGTGCTTTGGCTTTCCCCAGCTCTTTTTAGACATGTTCCTTTCCTCTCAGTAGCTGTGAACAGTTGGAAGCATTCCTGAGATGCCTTGAACTACTACATAATGCACTGAAGGATTAGAAAAGACCTTGCACTGTTGGATGGGATTTTCTGGGGTTCTGTGTGTTTTCTGCCTTCCTTGCAGCTGGAGTGTAGAGAATTGAGAACTTAAGCTTCTTCAGAGTATAATAAACCATTGCTTCATGTGACTTGTGATTGCTAAACAGAAAAGAGAAGTGATAATGTTTCCAATTGTAAATTGGATTTGAAACTTCCTCCGCCTAATGTTTTTCCAGAAGGGGACAGATATCTGTGTAGCAGAAGCAGTTGAACCAATGTGCTTAGTTCCATTTTCTCCTACTTTTTGCAGGCTGTGCTGAAGAGCCAGGCCACCCAACAGGACCTATGCAGCCCATACCAGATGCAGAGTAGATGCCCATTCTTGCAAAAATTGCAAAAAAAAAAAAAGATATATACTTTAACATTTTAAAAACAATAGTTCAAATCTACTGTTTAAAACCTCTTCCATCTGTTTTCTATTCACTTGTTTGCCCTGTTTCAAAATGATGTTTGCTGGTTTGTGTTGGACTTCAATGCAGTGAGTTAAATATTTATTTTAGGCACAAAGTGGTTCTGTTTTGTTTTCCTGTAGCTTTATAGCTGTAAATTCTGGTAGCTACTTTGTGAAACTGAAAACACTGCTCATTATGCAGAAGGGACAAAACATGCTCTCACAGTAAGGTTTTATGCTTTGTACTTGTGCTGTGTAGTTTCACACTTGTCTAAAAGCAAGCCTGCTTACAGTGAAAAATACGCAGTTCCTAGTTAAAAAATGCTGTTACATAATATTAAGATGTCAGTAGCTGTTGAAGTGCTGGTTTTTTACTAGCATTTTGTCTTGTAAATAAGATTTTTGTTTGTCTTACTTATAGCCTACAGCCCTTGAGGTTTTTTGGGCATTCCCATCTGCTGTTATGAACAGCACTTAAAGTAATAGCGATTTCCTTGTTTCATGATACTTGCAGGTGTAAAACAGTACTGCGCTGAAATAAAAGCATCTGGCTCATGGGTTGCACACAGGCTAGTGAGCTGTGAAACTGTCCCTGGGTATCCCAGTAAGATTAGTGCTAGGGGCACACTTAGGTATGGAAAAGTAATATTTGAGCATTTTTGCCTCTTTTTTAGAGTGGCTTTGTGCAGCATAGCACTTTAACTGTCTGGAAAATCACTCCAAACCTCCTTGCTACCATCACTCAGATGCTTCTTCATGTGCTGCTCCCTTTCCACAGCTGCTCTTTCCGCACTTTCTTACAACTTGGTGTCTTTCAAATGTTTCTAACCCAGAGAAAGTGCTGATTCTTGGTGTAGGAAGGCACACTGAGATTTGCTGTAGCATTAGGTATAGATGATGTAAGCTGCACTTTCACTGGCAGATGTGGAAATGTGGGTTGCTATGCCATAGCATGGCCATGGGAAGCTTCCACTTCTGCAAATCTGAAGACTTGGTAGAGTGCTTTAAATGCCTTTTCAGCTCCTGTATCCTTTATTGATATGACTACAGCTGTATTTTCAAATTTTAATGGTTCCTCATGGATTTGTGCCTCCAGATGGATGGGCACCAATTGCCTGCATATACTCTATTTGAAGTGTAAGCTGCGGCAGGTAGTTAACCACTTATGCAAAATCATTTTGTTTGTCTGATGTGAATGTCAATAACTGTATAGTTAATGCTGAAATTTGTTCTTAATGTGAGTTAACAGCTGCCTGCAGCATGTAATGCAGTGGCAATATATATATTTACTTATTGCCATCAGTTGAAGGTTATGCTGAAGATTGGAAAGCATTTTAAGAGTTGGAGCAATTACCTTTTTTGTTGTCTGAGAGTGACTAAAAATGAGTGTGTCTCAAAGTGCCAAACACTATTAAAAAGACTTTTCTGGGAGGCAGAATGGAACAAGAGCAGATAGTACCATAAAAAGGCTGAGGGAGCTGGGGTTGTTTAGCCTGGATAAGAGAAGACTCACGGGGGACCTTATCACTCTCTACATCTACCTGAAGGGAGGCTCTAGTCAGGTGGAGGTCAGGCTGCTCTACCAGTAACAAGTGATAGGACAAGAGAGCAGGGCCTGAAGCTGCACCAGGGAGGTTTAGGTTGGATGTTAGTCACCATGCCTGGAGGTATTTAAGAAGGACACATTTGGCACTTAAAGACTGAATTTTTGTTTTAGACAAGATCTCAAAGGTGAAGCTCACTTGAGCTTCTGCAAATGTTTAAAATAACTCTCTCAAATCCTCCAATGAAAAATATCTATGGTCTTCAGTTTGGCACAGATTGAAGAACTGTATTTACTTCTTGTGCTAGAAGTAGCTCTTTGCTAATTTTCATGCAGCAAATGTCTGCCAACTCTTAATTCTGAGATTAAAATGGTATTTCAGTGACTAACACAGCAAATGCACTTTTGAAAAATGAATCAAATCTTTTCTATTGTTCCATTTTTATGTTTAGTATTAACAAATGCAGATGAGACTTTGATCGACTCTCATTGCTGCTAGTATTTGACCATGTCAGGTGAACTAGCAGCCCAAAAGACAATGTCTTAGCATGTAGTGTATCTAGTTAGATTAGGGTAATTGACTATACTTTACCAGTTTAATAGTTACCATGGTGTTATTTAATAAATGCAAGTAAAATTCAGTGTTTAATACCACCTAAAGATGATTTAATTCTTGTGGATGAAACTTTTTGTGCAATTTTACGTTTCAGAAGTAATGACATACCATGGAGGGAGAAGAATGTGAGTGCAAAATCAAATCATATAACAAATACAGCTGAAAAATTTGAGGCTTCATCTGTTTGGCCTCTGTAGCCTGACCTCTGGTGCTGATGGAGAGATTTTTCTCATCCTACATGGCACAGTAAGCAAAGTTTCCAGCAGAGCTATGACTACAACTTGATGGTGAATTTCTTTTGATTGTAAATTTAAGCACAACTTGACAAAACCACTTGATAAACTGAGGTAGCATCATTTTATAAACTTGATATTGCAGAGGCTGCAGATTGCTGTCATTGAGATGAAATACCTTTCTGTTCTTCCAAAGTAGTGTATTACTTAGTGCTTGGCAAATGCAGAAGTCTTATACATTAACATATGAGCTTTTATGAATGTTGCATCGTTGATTGATTTTGTTGCTCCCCACCTTTACTTAAAGTTATTGTTGTCTTAGAGTCAGCAGACAGCAATTTAACCCATGCTGTAGTGCATCCAGTACAAATTCCAGCATTTTCACTGGAAGCTGTGGTCTCCAGTAATTAAGGCCATCAGGGTAATTTTAAACAGCTGTTGGTAGTTTCTGGAACTTGGCTCCCTTGTCTGGACATGCAACTAACTACTTTTTGCCAAGCAGGCCTTTGGGTATTGTCTTGTTCTGAGAAACAGACTTTCTCAGACTGAGAAAGTTTGTAAAGATTCCAATAGTGAAATAAAGATTCAAGAAGGGTCATATGTCACAGTGACTTCAGGACTTCCATGAGAAACTTCACAAAACCTATCAGTAGATAGGATAGGAAAGAGATAGCTCAGAGACAGAAAAAGTAGTAGTGGTATAATGGAGGTAGTTAACACCATGGATTTCAGCATTATCCTATTGATTCAATGGGTGAATGTTCCAGTGAGCCAGCATACCACAGCCTTTGATCATCAGTGTCTTTGCTCTTCCCCTGAATTGTCCTCAGGTCTTTGGAACTGTTGATCCAAGGTAGTTCTGTGGCAACATGGTTATCAGACCATATTTGGTCTCTTTATCCTATTAAGGAGTTTAAGACTATCATCTGGTCATTAGTCATCAGAGCAATCAGCTGGCATGTGATCTTCACTGAAGCAGAAACATTTCTGTTACACCAACAGCACAGAACAATGTTGAGACATCACTTCTGTTTAATCTCTCACAGGTGTAATAGAGTCGACTTAAAGGGTTAGGTGCTGCCTAACCTGTAAATTATTTCATTAAAGTTTATGTGATTTCAATTGAAAGTGAAGTGGGGGGGAACCTGATTATTCAGGCAGTTCTATAGGGAATATCTGTTTTCTGAAGAGACCTTACTGGTTAAGTTTTGTTTTGACTGTTCCAGTGGCTTCTTTACTGTCTTTGATTTGGAGAATATTAAAATACCAAGTTCTGTCACATTCTACTTCCAGTATTGTTAGTTTTCTGAGTTTAGGTTTTCTCCTCTCAATGGAAATTATGAACAAGTATTCCTGCCAGGGGCTAGAATATAACATAAAAGCAAGGAGATCACATATCAAGGTGTACAAAGCAGATCAAGGGAGGTTTTTCTACCCCTCTACTCTGCACTGGTGAGACCACATCTGGAGTATTGTGTCCAGTTCTGGGCCCCTCAGTTCAAGAAGGACACAGAGCTGCTGGAGAGTGTGCAGGGTAGAGCAACAAAAATGATAAAGGAAGAACAGCTCCCTTCCGAGGAAAGGCTGAGGGAGCTGGGTCTCTTTAGCTTGGAGAAAAGGATGCTAAGGGGAGACCTCATTAATGTCTATAAATATGTGAGGGGTGGGTGTCAGGAGGGTGGAGCCAGGCTCTTCTCAAGGTCATCTGGTGATAGGGCAAGGGGCAATGGATGCAAGCTGGAACATAGGAATTTCCATATAAATATGAGAAGGAACTTCTCATACAGTGAGGGTAACAGAGCATTGGAACAGGCTGCCCCAAGGAGGTTGTGAAGTTTCCTTCTCTGGAGATGTTCAAGACCTGCTTGGATGTGTTCCTGTGTGACTTGGTCTAGGTGATCCTGCTGTGGTAGGGCGATTGGACTAGATGATCTTTCGAGGTTCCTTCTGATCCCTTATGATTCTAATGCACATCTCCTGTTCTAAAGAAAAGTTGAAAGTTCATTCTTCAATGTGAATGTCTGGATGTGAGGAGTGTGTGAGGCTAGGTAGGGCTATGAGAAGGTACTTTCTATCCAAATCTGAGGAGGAGACAAGTGCAGCTATAGTGCTGCACTATATTTTCTAGTGCAGAAATTATAGAAGTTATTACATGTGTCAAGGTCTGTATTCATAAGCAGCCTAAAATATGCAACTGTTGGTAGCAGAAATAAAGCATTTTGTATAGCTTTAAAAACATTTGTTTCTCCAACTACTGTATACTACCAAATGTGTTCTTTTCACTATATCTTTGTGATCAGGTTACTCAGTTAACCTGTACACTTCATCTAATACTTTGTCTTGTGTTTTCTGACATGACTATTGCAGAAAATTGCAAACCGAGTACAATGCAAATTCAAGTCTGTTTACTGTTTCTTCTACAATGGCAGTTTGCCGGAGATTATATGCTTCACTAAATATCACTAAATATTAGGTACTTAGGATTTAATTATGCCTTTAAGGCACTGGCCCTTTCAGGAGAGGGTGGATAAAATTGCTTCCTTGAAAGCTTTGAGCCATGTTCTGCCTGAGAAAACGACTGCAGGCAGAGCGGTTGGAAATCAAAAGGCAAGCTGATCATCTAATTGAGATGATGGAGCATATGTTCTTGCCCACACCTTCTCAGCTTAGCTGGTGCATGAGTTATTTCACTTCTCTGGGCACTAAAGCATTAAATAAAGTTCTGTTTAAAGCCTCTAATTTACTTTCTGTTCCATTATGTAAAGCTTACAATCGCCAAATTGCGCCATGGTTGGAGGGTTGGCAAGGACGTACTAGATCGGAGTCCAACCGTTCCTATGCTTACAAATACCTAAATCCCTTTTATCAACAGAAAAACTCCATGTCTGCAACTCTAGCACGTCACTAAGCATCATGTCTACATGCTTCTTAAATACATCCAGGGATGGTGACTCAACCACCTCCCAGGAAAGGCTGTTCCAGTGCCACACCAGCCTTTCTGTAAAGAAATTATTCCTAATATCTAATCTAAACCTCCCCTGCCTCAACTTCAGACCATTGTCCCTGGTTCTGTCATTAGTCACCAAAGAGAAGAGGCCAGCACCCACCTCTCTATGACCTTCCTTCAGGTAGTTGAAGAGGGCAAAGAGATTTCCCCTCCTCCTCCAAATTAAACATGCCCAGCTCCCCCAGCCTCTCCTCATATGATTTGTTCTCTAAACCCCTTGAGCTTGGTAGCTCTCCTCTGGACATGCTCCAGCATCTCAGTGTCTTTCCTTTAATGAGGGGACCAGCATTGAACATAACACTTGAGATGAGGCCTCACAAGGGCATGATAACTTCCCTTCTCCTGCTGACCACACTGGTCCTGATCCAGGCAAGAATCCTGTTGGCTGCCTTGGCCACCTGGGCACACTGCTAGCTCATATGAAGCATCCACTGGGCAGCTTTTGAGACACTCATCTCTGAGCCTGCAGCATTGCCTGGGATTGTTGTGACCAAAATGCAAGACCCAGGACATGGCCTTTTTTGCCTCAGACAGTTGGCCTCAGCCCATGGATCAAGCCCGTCCGAGTCCCTCTGTAGAGCCTTCCTGCCCCTGAGCAGATCTCAGCACTCCCGCACAATTTGGTGTCATCTGCAAACTGACTGAGGGTGCTCTCAATCCCCACATCCAGGACATCAATAAAGATATGAAACCAGACTGGGCCCAAAACTGAGTCCTGAGGGACACTGCTTGTGACCGACTGCCAGCTGGATTTCATCCCATGAATCACAACTCTCTGGGAATGGCCAGCCAGCCAGTTTTTAACCCAGTGAAAGGTACATTTATCTAGACCATGGTCTGCCAGCTTCTCCAGAAGAATGTTGTGGCAGACTGTTATCAAAAGCCTTACCAAATCAAAGTAGATAACATTCATATACAGAATGTCAAGAGCTACTCTTCATATAGATTGCTTAATGCATGATTTTACAATCGACTTCAGTAGAGAAAATATCCTACAACTGTTAGATCTTTCCATAATAAACATAAACCACATGTGTGTGTTACCTTACTGTCTCCAGTAAGTTTTATACGAAGCCTTGAGTTGACAATGGTATAGACAATGGTATAGAGTTTATTATTGAAATTTAATGTCACTTAAATATTAGCTATTGTGTACCTTTTCCCATTCTATTATGAATGTATCAGCATACTCCCTTCTTGTAGCTGTAATAATAAAATATTTCATAATCACAGTTCTTCGTGGGTCATCAGAAACTAGTTTTCTGACACTACAGAGCCATTTAATGAACTTGTGGCATGGCTGTTCATTACTTTCTCTGTTCTTGCAGAGTAAATCTCTGGACAGTCATACCTAGTATTGAAATGTTTATTTCAAAAGATCTTACGTTGCACTGATATAAATATTGAGTGTAGATACCAAGTGATGTTTTTCTCAAGATTTTAGTTTTAGCGATGCTTATTGCTTTCTTTGCTGAATACTTTTAAGTACATAGCCAAAATTTATAGTCTTGTTCTTGTGTTGAAATTTCATTGCTTTTAAATCACACTTTTATTCTCTATCCTAAGGTTTTTCACTATGAAATACTGCAATATACTGAAATAATATTATCCTGTTATTAAAGATCCTCATGAAAAAGTTGAAATTGTGCCCATTTTTAAAGGAACCATTCTCTCAGTACTTGGTTAAAATAAAAGATCCCGCTCATGTTAAAAGATTTTTCTATGTTGTAGCTTTACAAAATATATGAAATATATATTAAACCCCTTTCTTCAGAAGCCATTAAAACTGCAACATGAAACACATAAACCCAAACAAACTTCAGAATTCAATAGGGTTATGAAATCTTAACTTGGTAATGGTGTAATTATTTCTTTCCATTATTATTTTTTCTCATTTCCTTGTTTTTACCTTACTCAGTGCTGTGAAATGTATTTTTTCTCTTTGCCTTTCGCAGGCATTATTAATTATTTGCTATTCCAACCATACAATACAAAACATGATAATGTATGCCTGGATGAGTTAATTCTGCTGTCAAGGACTGTGGTATCACAATGAGTTAATTCATCCTTGAATCTATCATGGCACACAGTGTGTGTGAGAGAGAAAAACGTGTGATTATGTGTATATATACTATCCACGTTTTATGCATGAGGATGTGAGGTGAAAGGTTAACACTATAAACTGATCTGAGATTGAGGGAACTGTTTGGAAGAGTAATATTACTTTCAAAATTCTTCATATGTTAGAAATAACCTTTTTATTCATAAGTGCATGAGTACTTGCCCCTTCTGCAAATCAATCCATGGTTACTGGCATTATTTGGTACCTGTAACTGTAGTTGATACACAGAACAAATGAAGGACTGCTAAAGATTAAACGTCTGTATAAGAAGGTTAGTGTTTTTTTTTGGTGCTGAGGGATTTTCTTCTGGTGGGTTAATGCAGGGCTTAGATAACAAACTAGGATCCAATAAACCCTATTTACAGATGCAATACTGATTATGGTGCTGTGCTGAAGCATAAGCTTCAACTCAGCTGTGGAGCCATTGTTTGCCCCTCTGTGGCATCTAGTGCAGGCAGAGGTAATTTCACGGTTAAGAACAAGGTGACAATTGCCCAAGCAGTGCTATCCTCTCTGCTGCTGACTTCTTAATGAGCTATATTTGTATTCTCTTGGGTAGAACTTCTGAAACCATAAACTTTAAAGAAACTCTGTGTGTGAAAGAACCACTTCTAGTATGAAGTTAATACCAAATTTTGCTGTACAATTTTAGCTAATAGAGTAATCCAATCATAAGAACTAGCCACTAAAAAAACCCCTAAAAAAAGTACATGGGTTTGTTTCAGTGAGAAAGGAACAATGAAAATTTTGGCTCACTTCATTGTGGTTTCATTTGCAAGTGCAAAACAGTGCAGTCTTCAGTAGTGTCTCTGCTTCTGTCACTGTAACTTTCTCATTGCTTATGTCTGTTCCATAAGCTCCCTGTACCTATACATGCCCCTTTTCTGTGACTTGCTCCCAGGCCCTCTGTCAAAACATACATATTTTTCCAAGGTGCCTGCAATTCTCTTCAGACATGTTTCTCTGTCAAGCTGTCCTGGACTTTTTTCTTCCCTCACTGTTTCTTGTTTTTCTGTGCTTGGATGATGTCTTTTGTGTTCTGCTTTCCATGCAGTATGGGCAACTGCATAAAAAACCCTCAAATTTGGAATGACCAAGCAAATAGAAAGAGGATCATGCAATACACAGAACTAATGTAAAATGACCTTTAGTTTACTCAACTGGCTTACATGTGAACTTCTGCCTGTTTGTGGTGGTTGATTTCTTGTATCTCGCATTGTTCCTCTATTTTCTTGAGGATTTCCCCTTCCAATTCTTAACCAAAGTGGTAGAGATGATCACAAATGTAAATATATATTACCATGTCATTAATATTAGTAACAAAATATAACTGACAAAAATGTCATGCTGGTCCACTAACGTACAAGTGACATAATAGTTTTTGCTGAAGTTGTCAACTGTACGATGAGTTTTAGCTTGCTAGACTGACAAAACCAGCTGTCCAGAGACACCATGAGATGCCATATTACAGACTACACTGTCTCAAATTGTGCTAGCTGTCTTAGTTTTCAAGAGGAATAGAGACATAATCTTGGTGCATTCTGTCAGCTAGTGGGAAATAGAAGCTATTATTTTTCTCGTGGAAGCAATGTTGACTAGACCTGATAGCGAAGAGCAGCTCTAACAATGTGATTAATAACATATAAGGCAAGAAGAATCAGTTATTACATACAAACCATACAGCTTCAGGTAAATTCTAGTTTACAATAACTGTATTTTAATTTAATGACTGGAGATTAATGGAGAATCTTCCACAAATTAATTATTAATGAGCATCTAACAGTACTCATCAGAAAAAAACTGTAGATCATGCCTGTGACTTAGAACTGTGACTAATTCCTTCATCATTGTAAGGTTACCTTTCCTTGTTCAGTTTTGCAGAATCAAGCTTTCCATCTACAAATTGGTTAGAATTTCTTTCTAATGACGTGACTGTGTTATGCTGTTTATCAGCAGCAGCTCTGCTCCCTTGCAGGCTGGTGGATAGGGAGTCTAATATTTTAAGTGGACACTGTCAAATATTTTACTAAGAAAAATTGCCATTTTCTCAGAAGAATGACTGCAATTCAGAGGTAAGCGTTCTGTCCTTGTTCCCTTCCTGGTCATTACTAAAAAATCTGAATCAACATAAGTGAGTATTCCTTATGCTCAAGTCATCTGTCAACAAAACCATAACACCTGTAACTGCAAACCAAGCAAAGAATCTGCTGTTTTATTGTAATGTCATGGCTTCCAAAGAAGTTGCAAGATGTAGAGAGTATTGTGGGGAAAGATCAGAGCCAAGAGAAGATTTTGCTGTCAGGGATTTTTTGGAAGTAAGAATAAAAATAATGGGATGAGGAGATAATATTTATTTATTTTCCAACCTGTTATAGAAAGAGTGTCTTTTGCCTTCGGAAACATTTAGCATATCAAACTGGCTTTCAACTTTGTTAAACTTTCTGTCCTATAACAAAAAGGGCTGTGTTCAGAAGGGAATTTGATTTTAGTGAAAGTGTTTTGCACCTGAAATATTTTGCTCCAGAAGTTTGTGGGATAGGAAGTAGTAACCCCATGTGGTAACAGTTCTGTGAGCCAAGTGTGACATAGACAAAAAATAGCTTTGGTGTTTGCTGTAGTCCTCCAGTAAAGCTGCATTTCAGTCAGGATGAAGGGGATTGCAGAGTCAGGGAGCAGGATGGTGTGGGCTGAGTTTTGCCTAATGAGTGCATGTTTGTAATCCTGGACAGAGGGGAAGTTTGTTTGTTTACTGAAAGCACTTGAAGGATTAGAAGAGGATGAGAGACTTTCTCTTAGAAAAGCTATTTTAGAGTTCTTTATAGCAGACTATCTCAAGCTTGTTAGACTAAGACTAAAATCCATCTCTATGTTCTTGTCATCTCAACCATAGTGTGGGTAAACTGGGGCTCTTCCTCTCCCATAGCCATAACCCTTTGTTCTGTATCCCTTTCACATTCTCTGGCCCTGTGGATGCTTGCTCTGCCAGCACTCTTCTTCACAACACTTTTAAGACATGGATGCTCATCCATGTTCACGCTGCTTTGCATCTCCACTTGCTTAAGCATCCTTCTGTTTGCTCTCAGCACCATCAGAGCTGTTAGTGATTATACTCGCTGTCAGATCTGCTGCTAAAACTGCTTTATGAGCTTCCTGTGCTGGCAGTGCTCCCAGTTTCTGTTCACTTTGATTTCTCCGGTTCCCTTTCAGCATCACATCAATCATACATTGATCATCTCCACACTTTTCATTACACATTCATTAATGATAGCTTGCCTCCCACCCTGGTTGTCCTGTGACATGCAGACACAACAGTACTGAAGGAACTGAAGAACAGTATGCAATAACTTGTGGACAGGAGAAAACTGCCAGTGAAGCTGACTACTATGAGGAGTGAGAAAGGTTAGAAAGACCACCTTCATGAAGGTGTTTAGGCAGGGGGTGGTTTAGAAACTATTGTGTTAAGAACCAAGGAAGAGACTGGAGCAGAATATATTGCTAGCTTAAAATAATACAAGGTGGCTGTGCTCTGATGTAAAGGGAAAGCCACATATTTGCCTCCTCTTGCGTTGGCAATAGCTTTCACCTAGAGTGAGTTAAGTTTGATTGGTTTGCTGATTCAGCAACAAAAGCTGCCAAGGCAGGGGTGAGAAAGGGATAACACGTCTTTTCTTCCAGCAGTTTGGCCTTATATTGGTTTAAAATTGCCAAAAAAAATCTTTTAGAAAGGTGAGTGTAGAGCTCTGAGGAAAATAACAGGCAGAAGTGTATCAGAGGAGAAAGATCCTGTGTAGGTGGGAACTCTGACTTTCTGCTAGGTCTTAGTACCTCTAGTAAAAGAAGGAGAGGGAACAGATATCAAAATACTTGGGAGAGGAATAACTATGACATCTTTTGTCATAACAAGTAGGGGGAAAATGGAATGATTGTATTGACTGAGCAACTAAATAAACTTGTCAAAGTCTGAAACTGTTGTCAACTGCAATTTTGAAGACTGCTTCAATTTAATCAAAATGATTTTACTGCTACTTTGCCTTTCTCCTCCACCTCTTCTTGCCCTGTTTCACCTTTCTGCTGTGTCCTTTCATTCTGGAAGACTTTTCCCTTTTTTGTGAGGTTAGTAATCATTTGGTGTGTGATTATGAAATGGTGAATATAACAAGACCTTGACCTTGGTCTTTGCTTGAGGCCTCTGCTTGTTTGTTGTGACTTTTCCAGCATGTCAGTCTGTCCATACAGGGGTATCTCTGCAACCACAGCCCTGTTAATGAAAGGTACAAAACTAAACCTTCCTCAACAAGGAACTGCCTTAAGGAAGAAAAAGGAAATCTAATAGGAAACATTACAAAAAAAATCAGTCTTCTACAAATTCTACGTTTATATATAGTCACATAGATATATTACATCTTTATCAGAAATTGTTAAATACTCAATATATTTTAGGGTTACAAATTAATATCTAACAGGTATATACCAAGTAAGAGGATATGTAAATAATATCACTTTTGGTGATGTTAAAAAATGCTTGAGAAAGTACTTCTGGGTCTAAGACCAAGGTCTTTTCTTAAATCTGAACTTTGAAGTTCACAGTATCACAGTAAAGATAATGTTGGAAAAGACCTTAAAGATCATCCAGTCCAACCTAAATCAAACCTTCAGATCCACTTCATGTGTTATTATAATAATAGCATTCTATAACAGTCTACCTGGCAATGTATCTGTTTCATCTCAATTTGCTTTGAATGTTAATGTTTCCATTTTCCAGAATCAAATCTTTCAGTCTTTGTTCTTCTCCACATTGATATTTGTAATACAGAATCTTTAAAACCAAGACCAAATTTTACTAGCAAGTATCTATTTGCTGTGTTTGAGTAGCTTCTTAATAACTAATAAATTGCTTGTCCTATTTTAACTGATTCTAGAACTACACTGTCAGTGGAGCTGATTTTTGTAACCTAGCCTATCTCCATATGGAAAATTAGCTATGTTTGTTACACCTTGCATACTTCTGGATTTTAGCAGACTAGTTTGCTGTTTAAATAGCCTCTTATACTTAATTAAGATGTGTTGATCGTTGGCAGCAGGCATTCAGAGCTCTGAATCCCCTTTGGGGTAGGAGACAACCAGTCTGAGGCAGGCAGCTTCTTCTCTTAGCGAAGTATTCACCCAGTTTGTTCAGTGCGTTTTAGATTTGGGGATAAAGCAGGAACATTTCAGTTTCCTCTAATAGACATCTGCAATTATTAAATTATGCTTGTTTTCTTAACTAAGGTTTCTAAAAATGGTGTGTGTCTTCAGAAATCAACATTTGTCATGTCCAGGAGAATTTCAAGGTGGCAAATTAACTACTTGTGTTCTGTATCATAAACAGGCTGAACATTTCAGAATAATTCTTTGTCTTTCAGAAGCCAAATGATCTTTCTTTTGGTATGTGCTCATGGCATTTGTTGGATCTCTGGGTAGGTTTGGCCTCAATATGTCTGTTTTTCTTTCATGTGCCTGTTTCCTCATTAATGTTAGGAGCAGAGGAGATTCCTGGGTGGCTTCTGTGAGGGCTAATTATCTTGGAATAGAGTTTTGTATTCAGATATGCTTGCAGAATTTGCGGGGGTATGGGGTTGTATATGCAGACTTGGAAACTGCCAGGTTATTCACCTCAGGTGAGTCTGAACTGTTACCATCTTGAAGGGGTTTGCCCAAGGCTGGATGCAGTGCTGTGTGTGTAACCCATCTTCATTCTGTTGAGATCATTAAAAAAGATAGTGTACTCGTTGTAAATGATAGCAATGTTTAAATTCTTGTGTTTATTTATTTTTCCTGAATGTCATTCAAGAGTTGTAAAATATCTTAATATAAGACTTTGGTAGAAATTTTACAGATCATATTGTTATTTAATTGTGCTTGACTGTATATTGCAGTGGCACCTTCTGAGCTCTGAATGTCTGAATGAACTGATGCACTGACTGGTCTGGTGCACTGAACAGTGGTGCAAGAGAAATAGCCTTACAGGAAGTGAAGAAGAAAGCTAAGGACATGCTGTCTGCTGATGTTATCCTGGCAGATATAGGCTGTAAAGCAGAAGAAAATGAACAACCGCAAAGATAGCTGGATATTACAAAAAGTCAGTTAAAAGATTAGAAACATAATGATTGATTTTTCACAAGGGTAAGCAAGAGTCAAGTGAAGTTGAGTTATGAGTCATCTGAGTGGGATGCATTTGTTTCCCCCTTCTCTCTCTTGCATTTTTTGCTCAATAACATGTACAATATGTTCTATAAGCTCCCTATGTAACAGTATTTTAATGTTGCTTTCTTTTTGTCTGGAAAGAAAAAGATATATCAGATAGGATGACAAGTTAAACAATTACTTTCTAAAGTTATTGCAATACTGCAAGAAATTGAGTGTGGTGGTATTTTAATGGGACTAAAAAAATTTGTTGGTATTTCATCTTAAGTTTGGGCTTGCAGAGTGGCACCCTCTGGTTTTGAAAGGAAGAGCTTGCATTTCTGAGATGGTTTTGTTGTAAAAGCAATTACAGATAAAAGTTGTCCTAAAAAATAATCCGGCATGTCATTTACTTTTTTTCTCACCCTATCAAGCAAATGAGACTATTGATGTCAATAAGTCAGCTTATGGTGCTAGTTACATACTTAGTGGAAATGCAAGTGGCAGGTGCTGGTCCTGAAAAGGCAATGGAATTTGGAAGGGGAAAAAAAAAGTCTGATTTATGGGTTTAATCTCGACTGTCAATGCTAGCTCAGAATGCAAATGATTCAGAGATTGCCTCTTTATGATAAAACTGAGACACCTATATTTCATTTTTTTCTTAGCAGACCCTTAAATAATATTTCCAGAAGAAGAGGAGAGAGAATACTGAATCTATCAGTTAATGGTTATTCAGAGATACAACAAATACACTGACAGGAGAACTGTATTGTACAAGATATAATTTCAGAAAGCACTTATCTCTTCACTGGAAAACACCTGACTGTTCTTGTTTCACATATATTTGTAAATTGTAGTTCTGTTGTGACTACTTTGTGTCCAGACCAGGAAAATAACTATTAAACTTGTCTTACTGCATTGGAGAAATAGAGGTCTAAAATTTACATTCTTTTCTTTTTCCATTTTTAGCATTGTTTCACTGAGATGGTATTTTCTCTCTGCTTTTGAAGAGCTTACTGGAGCTTCAGAGAATATCAGATAATTTTTTTCTAAATGATTACTTAATAGAATTCATTCTTTCCAACTCGTACGCTTATTTAAAAGTCGAAACCCAGTTGCCATGCAAAATAAACACAGCAGGGTAAACAGGAAAAACAAGACATCAGTATGCAATTTAGTTGACCTGACAAAGTGAAATCGTAACATTAACCTAATCATAGCTTCATAGAAAGCAAATCATGACATTATTTCTGTGTTGTAGTAGATTTTTAATCACAATAAACTAATTCAGATGCATGGAAATGTATGGGTTTTTTCTTCACTTATTGATGTTTGTGATTTTTAAATCAAACAGCTTGTAGTAAAATAGGTAATCAGCTTTGTCCTAAATATTCCGTAATATCCTTGGCTGTCTGGTGTGATGTCAATCTTGAACGTCTTGCTTGGAAAACGTTTTGCAGAAATTTCTGCCTGTTCCTCCCCATCCCCAAGATTTTCCAAAGAGAAGTCTCCAAAGGGCTGGGGTCACCTCCCCCCCCATTTCTAAAACAAGAGCCTGAAGTTTTTATTCTTTTATAGTATTATACCTGTAGAAATACACGAGGGACTCATAACAATCTAAATTTTGGGGTTTTTTAATGATAAAATTACCACAGAGAAGGAGATATTTCAGCAGAATACACAATTCCACTCCTTCCTGTACTGCAAACTAACCCGGTCAGGTAAGCAATCGTACTTTGCTAGTTTTCAGGTATCAGATGCTATTTTTTTCCTTTACTTGTTAACACCAAAAGCTCTTAAATTGACCTGTTAAATCTGGCAGCCAAACTCCCAAGAAATGAATACAAAGTTTAAATGTAGAACCTCTGTCTTTATCAGTTGGTGTCATGGTTCAACACCTTTGTGCTTTTCTGCATGGACACTACCCCGCTCCCTGACAGCTGGAATGCCAGCCTTCTGTTGGGGTTACAGCTGTAGTCAGTGGAAGCCCCCCTACACACACGCTTAAGCCAGGGGAAGCTTCTGGGATGTTGTCTTTTCACTTCACAGAGCAACCTTAGGTGGGCAGTGTGCGGACCCCGTGCCCCTCCCCTTGGCTCTATAGACTGAAGTGGCTGGGGGAGCAGCCACCACCAGTGTGCACACTACCAGCTTGCACTGCCTGAGTGACACAGGGATGCAAATTCATGATGTCAAACCAACGGAAGCACTGTCCTGGCTGGTGTGGGGCCTCTGCCCACATTGTTTCCATCTGTCCTTTGGGGAGAGCAGCCAGCAACACTGCCAGCAGATCATTTTGTCTGAAAGTGTTTACTAGTGAGCTACAGCCTCCTGGTCCCCCCATACTGCCTGTAGTTGTGGAAAAGAGAGCCCCCAAGCTATGGAGAAGGGGCTGCCACTGCTGCCTGTGGACCCAGGTGCCAGTGCCGTTTTGTCTTTGTTCTAGCTGTGGGATGCTAGCCACGTGGCCTGCACCATCTTGGCTTTGTTCTGGCCATAGGGTGGAGAAGCTATGTCACAGCTGCAGGTGAGAAACTGAGAAATACCTGAGTAAGCAGAAGAAAGAGGCTCGAAGGGCATTTGATATTTTCCTTTGTTGTTTGGCTGGACTGTGTGTGCCAAAGAAGCTGAAAGGACTCGTGATCCTCAAAAACTTTGGCAAATTGCCAAGAGAGTGCAGTGAAGTATATGCTGTTGCACCTGAGTGCCTGTTGCTGTCTGAAGCCTTTACTCTGGTTTGGGAAATTTAAGGAATAGTGTATGGCTTTTGTTTTGCTTCCAGGAATATTTCAATTGCTGATCTGGCATCCTGTGTTAAGGGCTACAATGTGAGATTTGTATTCTTAGAAAATAGCCTACTTTATTTTTACAGCTGTATCGGTACATAAACCAGCATACTACCTTTCCCTGTGAATCTCTGTTGAAGGATATTTAAGATATTCTAAAAAGTGGCACTAAATTATCAGGGTTTAATCTCTGCAAAGTCTTTGAGACAATGCACAGAGTGTTTTGTATAATTAAAGCCCTTCCTGTCCAACAAATGTGAGCACTAGTCAGTGAAATGAGCGTTTTTCCTCTGAAATGCAACTCTTATTCTTCTCCAACATGTGTAGTCCTGAATTGGACTACACAATAGTCAGGAACAGTAAGGTCAAAGGCTGCAATGCTCCTGAAATATTTCCTTCAACCAGAACATCTTTATGAACCAAAAAGGGGGCTCTGGAGTTGAAGCTGCTGCGTTGTCCTTATGGGCAATTCGGGCAGCTGGTGTACAGCAGCAGAAGTCCATTCTCCATGTAAAAATGTTTACAGAAAAATTATCATCTAAGGATCTTTCACATGAATGAAAATAGTGTATCTGGGATTTCAGACACCAGGATTGAAAGGATTTACCTGTTGTGATGAGAATACATAGCATTGTTCTCTGTGCAATGTTGAGGGAAAAACAAGAACTTCATCTTCTTTCCTTCCCCACTTAGCTGGTTGGGGAGTGTATAAAGTATAGAAATTAAATGTTTCTGTCCTAGCAGCAGAATTAATAATGTGGTGTGTCCTATGAATGAAGCTGATATGTCCTCATGCATACTGGCTTTCTGGGATTAACTTCTGTCTCTGTAGCTTGAATAAAACTTGTATTTTCACTGGGAGCTTTACCAAGGAAATGAATGGGTTAAAAGAATAACCAGAATCTAATACTTGAGAGGTTATGAGGTGGTTCTGCTAAGCAAAGTAGTAATACTTTTCATGTTACTGAAGGTCCCATTGTATTATATGTGCATAAACTGTACAAATACTGTCATTCCCTAAGTAATAGAAATAATGTGATTTAGTAGAGAAGAGGTCCGTCTTAAAGTGAAGAAGCATTGTGCTGAGACCAGAACAAATGAACATGTCTTCAATGGCTCTTCTTTGTTAACCACGAAACTATAAGCTAAATTAGAGATTAATGTTTTATGTTATTGATTAATATAAAGCTGCATTCTTCTGCTTTTCTTCCATATCTGAATAATTTACTACTGCATGAGATCTTCAGATGCCATGTGCTTTTCACTATGTGAATCCATGACACAATTTGAAGTCTCTTTGCACTGCAGTGTAAGAAAGGACAATAGGATCATGCCTCTAATCTGTAGCAGCAGACATGCAATTTGCTATATCTTTCAACGTGTTTTTACTGTGTTGAAAACACCATGTGTTGAAAACTTAAAAATTTTTCAATGAAAGAAGTAATTTTATTTTTCCCTGAACTACACTCACTTATAAATCATTAAAAATGCACCTATTTCTTACTGCATTTCAAATTATGGGTACCAGAAATAAAGATGTTCTCTTGTCAGAATAATAGGTAAGCCCTGAAAATAAAGTGACTGAGCTCTTCAAATATGTGTTTTTCCTGTAGCTACTGTGTCTTATCAAGTGACAAAGGGTTGGCAGCCCAAAGTGTTTAGTTGATAAATCTCTCCATTCTCTCTCTGACCCTTTCTTCTATGATTCTTCTATAGAGTTCAGGTCTTGACAATGTCCAGCACCAATAAATACCAAGATTATGTAGCTGAAGGGTCAAGCAGACAGTACCACAGGCACCAAATAAGAAATGCAGACTGTCAGGTAGATGACCTGGTGTCCAGGCATGTTTTGTTCTAAAATAGAAATATAGAAAAGTGGGAGTGATTTCATTTCACTTTCAGTTTATTTTTTTCCTCACATTATGAAATATGCCCCAAAGAAACTAAGTAATCCATATTCATACTTGGTGCCATAAAAACTCTGCTCTCACACATATATTTGTTAAATTGATTGACCATTAACAGAACTGTTATTTGTGGGTGATTTGATCATAAAAGGAGATCAGGTTAGTCAAGCAAGACCTACCCTGCCTAAACCTATGTTGACTGGGCTTAATCTCTTGGCCATCATGCAGTTGCTGCATGATAGCACTCAGCACTAACCATTCCATAACTTTGCCCGAAACTGAGGTGAGGCTAACAGGTCTATAGTTACCTGGATCATCCTTCCCACCCTTCTTGTAAATGGGGGTCACATTTGCCAACTTCCAATCATCGGGGACCTCATCTGTGATCCACAACTTTTGATAAATTATGGTGAGCGGTTTAGCAAGCTCATCCGCCAGCTCTCTCATCACTCTGGAGTGAATCCCATGCAGTCCCATGGACCTGTGGAGAATCCAAATAGATCATCGGGTCTCTAACTAGTACCTCTTGGATAACAGGGGAACTACACTGTACCCTATCCCCGTCTACCAGTTTAGGTAAGTAGTCCTCCTGAAGACAGTCTACCCTGTTGTTGAAGACAGAGGCAAAGGAGGCATTAAGTACCTCTGCCTTATCCTCACCTCTAGTTACTAGATTTCCCTCCATGTCCAGTAAGGAGTGGAGGTTATTACTACCCCTCTTTTTTTCACTGATATATTTATAAAAGCTCTTCCTATTATCCTTAACAGTAGTGGCCAGCCTGAGTTCAAATTGGGCTTCAGCCTCCCTGATTTTCCTCCTTTACACGTACTCTGAGAGAAAGAGGAGATAGCTAACACATCGGGTTTTGGCCTTA
>VZRI01007508.1:1268-50089 GCA_013397515.1 Upupa epops | reverse complement strand
GCTGTGGAAGCAGCTATGTGGAGGAGCTGTCTTGCTTCAGCCCACTGCCAAGGACAAGAATGAGCTGGTGCATCTTTTCTGTATCTAAGCCCTCAGTAAAAGAGGGGAGGGCTGCAGATTCACCCCTGCAGAAGGAGGTTTGTAGTACAGAGACTGGCTTGTGCCTTTGGCCTCTCTGCGTTCAACCTCCCATACAAAAGAGGGCCATGGCTTACCCATCAGCAGTTACAGCTGGGCTTCCACACTTTGGTGGCAGGGGGTTGAGAGCCATTGCTCATTCCCCCCCACTCCCTAAGGGTGCTCTCACTCTGCTAGAGGAGCGCCCTGCGTCTGAAGATGTGCTACAGCCAAAGACAGCAACAAGAGGAGAAAGAAGGAAAAAAGAAAGGAAGAACCTTCCCTTTAGGACTCTGTTCACCAATCACTTGTAGAATCCAGGCACTGAAGCAGGAGGTCTGCTAGGAAAGCTGCCTCCAGCTTCAAAATAAAATGCTTTCTCGTCATAAAAGCACCACAACTAACAGTTGAAAATTTGGTAATTTTCAAGCCAGCAAGGTTTGAAAGGGTGGAAGGTTTGTAGGGGTGAAGCAGTCAGTAACGACCTCATGATAAGGAGGATAAAGTTATTCTACAATGACAACATTCAAGTGTTTTATTTTTACATATAATCTGGACATAAATAGGACATGCTATGTAGGAAACAGCTAATGTTTTTATTTTTAAGTTACTGCTATTTACAAAACATACGACTCATTGTTTTAAAATCAGTTGTACAGAAGGTAAGATCACCAATTATGTCAAATTAGAAAGAGCTTCTGAAGAATTGTGTTGCTTTAGAAACCTGTATTGTCTTCAAATTGCTTCTCACTTTCTGAAGTGGTTTGTTTGAACGCTGTCACAGCCATCACCAAGAAGAGCAATGACCAATTCTTAATACATTTTCACCCTACTTTTCCAACCTCCATCCATCATATCAAGTTACACTAGACAGGATTTTTTTTTAAGCAATGCTCAGTAAGCTGAAGACGTGAATGCCTCTCTTTTTTTATGCCCTGCTAGCCAGTTCAGTTTATTATCAAAGCATGAAGCAACTTGCCTCTGGAAATGTCTAAAGGTTTACTCTGACTTTTTTTTTTCTTATGGTATGGTTTTGGGGTTTTGTGGTGGGTTTATATGTTTGGGGTATGTTTTTCTTTCTTACTCCTTGGTACCTTCATAGATAAGTTTACTCATGCTGAGCAACTAAGTCAGGTTTCAAACCTTTAGCAGGAAAATAAATTTTATAAGGAATTGTCTAAAACCTCAAAGATTTTTGAAGGAGAGCAGCATTGAATATAAATTCAAACAGCAATAAATTAAAATTGCCCACTACAAACAATGCCTTTTTCTGGTTTAACGGTGAATGTTACCTGCTTCTCTACAGTCTGGCATCTGCTTTCTATAGACAGAAGACAGGGTTTATTTACTGGTGGCTTAAATTTCTTTTGAGTTTTGAAGTTAAATGTTAAGGAATTATAGGTTAGTTTAGAGAAAAACACATCAATGCTTGGATATGCTCCTAGAACCAGACATACTGAATTCAAACTGGTGTTTTATTGCAGTGCACAAATTATTGTTTTATATGAAGGGACTAATTTGACAGTCTGAAGGAGTGGATTACTTTTTCTACATAGCCTTGTAAAGAAAAATAATTAAAACATGGTTAAAGACCCCTTTACAGTACTTAAATAGCTATAAAACTGGCACAAGGCTTTTTTATGTAAAGAAGTTATTTTACATTTAAACTTCATTCACTGTCTCATACAACCACCATCATAAAAACTCATTATCCCCTACTGTCTCATAATTAATGCTAAACTTCATGGTAGGTCACTGAGTAGACTAGTTGGATGCAATCAGGGCAGCTGTTTTATGTGGGCCAGAAAACTGGTGATATACATTATTAATGTATAATATATTATACATTATAATATACATTAATTAATTATTTCAGCGTGCACTTTCCATGTGGAGGTGACTACATTTATGCAATAGGCAAAGGAGGAAGTTCATGGTACCCAATACAAGACTATAAAGTCCCTGTCCAATCAATGCAGTCAGAGGTTAATTCACAATACACCTGCGCTTTAGGGCTTTTTTTCTTGCATGGAGGAAACTTTCCTACCGTGGAGTAGGAGGAGTTGGGAGGGAAAAATTACCAGTTTGGCTAGGTGGCTTAATACTCAATGACTAAGTCATCCAGCTTTAAACTATTTTCTAGAGGTTATCAGAATTATTCTGAGGGTGTGCTAAGGGCTGGTCACACAATCTAGTGCTTGAGAAAAACAGACTCTAGAACTGGATGAAAAGAAAAATACAATTACACTATATATGTGAATAAGTGGCAAATGCCAGCCTTGTGATGTAACTGCCTTACAGATTGTATTGCTTGCAAGTGTAGTAATTAGTGCCCATATTTCTGTCTACATCTTAAATGTTAATTACCCACTTGAACAGCTAATCTACTGCATATGAGATCTTTCAGCTTTGTGATGGATTGTGGAGCACCCTTCACTCTCAGGAAGCAAAAATGGTTTTGGAAAACTTTAAAAAAAATTAATTGAACTCGTGGTCATTCAGAATGTACCCCTAGAGATACTGGCCAAAAATTTGGTGTATCCTAGCAATTTACTAGCTTGCATGCATGACAGAATCTGTCCAAACAAGGACTTCAAGTTTACAAAAAGCTATAGTGGTTTGTTTGAGCTATGCAGCTGTTTTCCTCTTTATATACTTCAATAAGGGATGCCTCAGACTGTCACTAACTGATGAAATTCTTTTACAGCACGCTGAGAGCTTGTTTTCATGAATGAGAGTGTTGTTGCTAGTGAGGTTATGAAACTGTGCTGAAAATAATGGAGGAAATTATTATCTTGTCTGTCTTGGTTGGCTCTCACTCTCCTAATTTTTTAGTAGAGTGACTGTTTGAGGCATAAAAGTTTATCAACAGCTTTACTTTATGTTTGGTTTGGAGTTCAATGTGGAAAAGAAATTTGAGTCTCCATAACAGTGAGAAGATCCAGTTTGTTTCAAAAGGAAGTGTTTTCTTTCTGAACCTCATTATGAACTACATTTTGCATTTGTCCCATGCAGGATGGCCCAGGCTGATGTTTACAGCCCAAATGAACACTAGTGTCCTTTACTGCACAGGAAAAAAATGCTTAAACAGTCTCTACAGGAAAAAACTGCTGAAAGCCTCTTCTCTTTGAGGGGGTGAAAATAGCAGCTTGGCGCAGTTATGCAAGAGCATATGATTAAATCTTTGTATGTCTTTGTGTGGGTTTTTTATGTTGTATTACTTTTTCCACAAATCAGTTTTGGTTTTTCCTGCAACTTTCATAAGTAGCTTTGAACCCTCCTTGGTTTGTTTTTGTTTTGACCTCTTAGTGCATTAACTAAATTAGATGGTTAATCTTGTCTCTGACTTTGATCAACTTATGACATTAATAATGAGCCACATGGAAGGTGAGGTAGACCATTAATAGTATGATAGGAATGTTTTATTTAACTCTGACTTGAGGAGCAGGTTCACCAGTAAGTGCCACAATACCTGATTGGTAATAAACTTCTGAAGACAGAATGATTGATTAATCCACAGCTTGCCAGACTCTGTTAAAATGGGTGTGTTTTGATGGAAGATTCCCCTTTGAAAAGGGAAGGACTCTGGAGAAGGTGCTGGGGGTTATAAGGTGTCTATGCTGTAGACTGAATGCTTGCATTCTGGTCTTGGGGTTAGAGGGAGCCAGTGTGGCCATGAGGCATGCAGTCACTCACAATAAGGCAAACTAAGATGTCGTGCCTAGAGTCATGTGGTGCTGCCCAGCAGGGTCTTGTCTTTTGCTCCACAGTGTGCAGTTCTGTTGTACATTCACCAAAGTGCAAGTTGCTTTCAGTATTTGTGGCTTAATTTACTGATGTGTCAGAGCAACAAAAATGTCCAACAAATCAGTGTCCTACGGTTGGTAGTCAACAAAGTTGACTTTCTCCAAGTTCTTCAGTTCCCAGATATTAAAGCATGTTCTTCCAAAGACCATGAGGCTCCAGCCATTGATATTTTCTAGTCAAACAAAGTTTTCCTTTGAAATACTTACCAGCATCTCCTAACAGGACTTTGCTTGTTGACTGCGTACCTGTAAGACAGATGTCTTGTGTTTTCTCTTTCCATCTTTACATAACTATATAAAGTTATATATTGCTTTAATATGGATAAACTTTATTTTCCCTCATAGCTGACACAAGAATAGTCTACTGTTGCTGAATCAAAAGTGTTAGTACTGTACTGTACAAGGTCTGTAAAAGGTCTTTATTTTGGGGCAATTTCTATACTGTTTATCCTGTACATGTCAGGATTTGGGGTGCAGGATTTCCAGTCAACTTTGTGTGAGCATGGGTTTTCTATAAGTGGACAGGCTTAAGCTGGGAATTTTTCTGGGGTATAATGCCTAGTGTTTTTAGTAGAGTTTTCTGTTTCCTTGAAATTATTTCCTGTAACAATGAATACATAATATCTATTTAATAATAGATAATTAATAGTTGATATTCTGTGTTGTAGATAATGCGCTCTAGTTTGTGGTCTGGTGTGTTTGTCAGTTTTATAAAAAAAGTCAAACTAACAGTTGAAAGAAACATGCTGCTTACCAGCATCCTTTCTGCTACCACCAATCACGCCACAGGATGAAATTGGAAGGTGCTGGTTATCACTGAGTTCAGGTTTCTGCATAGTGGTGCCTATTTAGTATTCAGTAGTACTGTATGTAGCATCACAAACTGGGAGTTGATCTTGATCTTCTCTGTGAATTAGCGCAGAACATTTTTCTGTGACAATAACAGCATCTAAAAAAAGGAGTAAACCATGCGAAGGAATGTTTCACCTTTCCTGCTTATCTCTCACCTTCTCCTACAACTACCTTAATTTCCCTGCAACAATAAGTTATTAAAAAATATATTTTGAAACACACTGAAAAACATAGAGCAGCTTTGGTAAAGCATGAGATTACAAGTGCAACATTAAGAAGTTAAGGGTTATTTTTTTTCTTTGAACACACACCACCTGTCTACAAAGCTATTCTGCTTTCTCAGTGAGTGCAGCACCCCTACTGAGATCAGCTGCATTTTAATATGAGCATATATTGTAGAATAGAGTTCAAGAGAACTTGTGTGATCATCATAGAAAAGAATTTAATTCATTCCTTCAGCAACTGAGAAAATAAAAATTGTCTATTGGAATCTCCACTTGTATTCACAATTGGCAAGAGCGGTGTTACAGGTACTCTGTGGCCTCATTCTGCTTCTAGTGGAAAGAATAGATACAGCACTGAGCTCCAGCTTTTCAATTTTAAATGAGGGCTTATAATATCAAAAAAGTCACAGGAAGTGGTAGGTGTAGCTACAGTGTAAAACAGATCCTATCCTATAGGAGAGATCCAATTACCTCTCTCAGACAGGAGGAAGCCCTAAAGTTTGCATGTCTGCCCTTTTATATCCCATACTTTAAAAGGCAGTGGAAGCAGTATTATCTGACTAATTTTAGTGGTCACCTTTTCCCAGCAGACTTTATGCTAGAACAGACATTACTATGAGTTACTCAAGCATTCCAAGAGAGGTAGCATAAAACTTGAGTGCAATTATAAAGCCAGCAGAAAGGCAGTGTATGCCATGCAGTTTGGGTAGAACTGCATTAGTTCTGTATGGCACAGGTCAGACTGGTACCCAGGTTTTTCTTTTACTCGGGAACCAGCCATGTGCATCTTTTTTTGCAAAAATCACAGATATTCATGCAAAACATTAAGTAGCATTGAGAAGCTGCGTATTATGAGAAGGTGGCCTTGTAGAGGGCTTTGCTTCCAAAACGTCATTTGGGATAGGATCTGTTTGATTACAGACTTCATGCAGCTTGTAGGTGCTGTTTATTTAACCTTGGAAATGGCAAGAGATGTGCCTGGTGTCATGCCAGTAAATGCCTTTAATGATGCATCTTGGCCTGTGTGTTGTTTACATATTCAAAGAGTAAAAACAGTAGTTGTGTGGCAAGTCAATCATGGAAAGGCTCCTAGTGTGAGAGGTGAGAGCAATATGCTTCAGGAATCTCCAGCTCAACTAATTAGTGCTGACAGAATTTGCTTCTTCCCCGGGCTAACTGTGGGCTTGGGGTTTACATATCCAGTTGACAGTGTCAGGCAGGGAAACAAATCTTCCAGGGTGTTAGCATGGTGGGAAACCCAGAATATTTGTAACCTTCAGGTTTGTGAGACTGACCTTTTGTGCTGGCAGCCTCCTGTGAAGGCTGCCACTGCATTATATGAAAATGAAGATGTATATGTGTACTCATAGAGTTGTAGCATGTTTTAGTAATGGACGGTACAAACAATACAAGTTTCTTCTCAAGATATTGATATGCAAGTTGCTATATATCTTTTTGTCATTATTCATAGCCATATCTTTCTATAATGCTAAATTTTCCCAAGAGCCATCTGTCATTATCCAGTAATTAAAAAAATAAATTAATTAGTAATTTGTCTCAAAATTATGTACAGCATCTGTGCTGTAGCTGTGATAAAACCATCCTTGCTATTAATTTAGATAACCCCACAATGGGTAGAATTAAAGAATAACTTTTCTCCCATCATGTAGAAGTGGGGAACTGGATAAATTAATGTAAAATATAACTGTGAATAAAATACATACCAGCATCTGAGGGTATTGAAGACCTACTTTATCCTTGCAGCTTTTTTTTATTTCATTAACGTAGAGTGTGATTACACAGACTTCAATCAAAAATGTGATTTGATAACAGATTGCCTTACTATATGGAAAAAAAATAGGATATCATAGGTATCAACTTACACCAAATGCAAGTTGACTTTATTATTGCATTTTCTTTTTGGAAATACAAATATGCTTATTTTTTCTGCTCCTTGTTTATCACTCTTACTGAACATGCGGCAGTTGGGATATATTTCTTTAAGAGACAAAGAAAAGATATCAGACAAACTCTTTAACACCTGTACAAACTGTGTTATCCTTCCAAGTCCTTTACATGCATTAAATAATCTCAGGTTACCAGGGGAGGTTTCTGATACTGGACAGAAACAGAAGTTCCATTGTTGTTACAATATGCGTTTCATATCAAATGAAAGGTAAGGAAAGTTACATCATTCAAAAATCCATGAAGTGCTGAATCTGGGACAAATCAAATGTTGATTTATGTTTAAGCACCTAAAAGTGATGTAATAGTAGATCTGGGTAAACTCTAGAAAGCAGTGCAGCTAGCTTTCTTTTGTAGGCCAGGGAAACATGCGTAAAAGGTAAATGAAGTGAGCTTGAATGAAGATGAGATAGTATGGCTCATTGTCTTTATCAGTTCATGTTACTTCGTCATAAAGTAAGGCATATTGATTCTTTAACCATTACTATAATTGCATATTGGACTGTATTTAAGAAGAGTCAGGCTGTTCTGAACAGAAGTCACTTCAGCAGAAGTAAAATTTGTACTGCATATAAAAATAAGCCAAGTTTAGGTTTTCTCGGATCATTCATTTGTTGTGACTCCAGAAGAAGTAATCCTGCAGGAGGTACTGAGAAATTACTGTAGGTGCAGCAGTCTACAGTGAAGCTAGCTCATAGGCAAGCACTGCTGTAGTATGAGGACATTGAATCCATAGGAGACTATACAACCACAGTAATTCTGGCTTTTGATAATTTTCCAGCTGCAGCCAGGAAAGTCTAGCCTTTAAATAGTGACTGGTGGCTAACTTCATAGGAGAGCTTCTTTTGAGAAGAAATGGATTACAGTGATCTGAGAACCCAGCTGTTTCCAATGTGTGAGGGGTTTTTAATCTTATAACTCTGAAGCTTCATTAGCTTCATTATTGCCCTCTACTATCACATCAAGATTCTGAATAGGGTTCTCTCATTTGGGTATTGTGTGGTTTTGTCCCATGCTATTGTCTGAGATAGGAAGGACATTTCTCTACCCCTTTATACTTTGGCAGCTGAAATAGCAGATTGTTGCTGAACAAATAGTCTTTTGACTGTGCAGGGTGGAAGAAAACATCAGGAATAAGTTTCCTTAGGAGACAAACAACTTTGTGATTTTTAAAACTAAAATCATTGTTTTATAAATCTTTGTGTTAGAAACTTGTAGAAACCTGTTATCTCATGGGTAGTAATCATGTTTATAACAGTGTATTTGGGATAGATGTGGGCTTGCTCCAACCTTGCTCTGAGCTGGAAGAAAGGCTCATCAAGTATTCCTTTGATTAAATTATTCACAAAGTATAAAAGGGTCATAATGTAAAAACCAGATTTCATTTTTTTTAGTATAGTAGAAACCAGCAACGAGAGTATGTTCCTTCATGAACCATCTCAAGCCTCTTGAAGTGAGCGTGTTAAACAAATCTTTTTATCAGATAATGCTGCCATGACTACTCTGTTTCTGTGTGGGTTTTCTTTCTTGTGATGGTGAATGCTTGGAGAGGAATTTGAGAGTTTTTTTAGGGATGGGTTGATTTGATTGATCTGCTTTGGCTGTCTTCCATGTATTTCTTCTCTGTCCTTTATGATCATGGCACGTTTTTCTGTTGCACAACCTCATGAGTTTATACTCCTGCAGTGTACAAGCCTTGTGCCTGCTGTGTCAGGCTCCAAGAAGACACTGTCTTTGTTAGTTCTCTGGTTGTTACCTCCTGCTCTTCCAGGAGGAGGCTCGAGTTTTCTCACATAGACCCCAAAGTAGATATCTTTATCACCAGCATAAGGAATTACACTGATAGAGGGTAATCACCAGTACTCTGATTTTTGTGAATGCACTCATGTCTAAGAGAGTACAAGCTGTTGACCTGCAGCACCCTGTCCTGGAAAGTGTTTGAATTTCCCCATTTATTTTCACGTGTCAAGTTTATCTGCTGACTTCAAGCACTGTCATGTGAACACCAGTCCCAAATACTGAGAAGTATGAACAGCTTCGTATCACAATATCACAGTAAAGATAAGGTTGGAAAAGACCTTAAATATCATCCAGTCCTACTTAAAACCAACTAAACCAAATAAACCTAACATCTGACATCTAGATCATGCCACTCAGCACTTCATCCAGCCTAACCTTGAACACCTCCAGGGATGGTGACTCGACCACCTCCGTGGGCAGCCCATTTCAAAATGGGATCACTCTTTCAGTGAAAACCCTTTTCCTATTGTCAAGTCTAAACCTCCCCCAATGGAGCTTACAACTGTGACCCCTTGTCCTGACTCCAGTGTCCAGGGAGAAAAGACCGACCATCCCTGGCCAGGATGCCATTAACCCTCTTGGCCACCTGGGCACATTGCTGTCTCATGCTAAGTTTACTGTCCACCAATACCCCCAAGTCTCTTTCTACCTGAGTAGTCTCTAAGAACTCTATTCCCAGGCTGTAGTTCTGCCTGGGGTTGTTATAACCAAAATGCAGAACCCAACACTTAGACTTGTTAAAACTCATCCTATCGGAGTCTGCCCATCTCTCCAGTCTGTCCAGGACTCTCTGCAGGGCCCTCCTACTCTCCAACAAATCAAAAAATTTCTGGAAAGCAGATATTCAGCTAGAATCGGCATTTGTTTTGACACAAAAGGAGAGTGGCAAAATTAACATTTCTTGCTATTAACTTAGAAATTTTGCTGGGACTATTATACCCTTTATATTGTTAGATCATTGCCCTTTAAAGAGCAAGAAATATAAATACTGTGAAAGTGCTACACTGTGTGTTAACAAGTGCCACAGTTAATTTTAACAGAAACAAATAACAGTGAGAATAGACCTCTACAACAGGGAATTATTGCTTTTGAGGTTCATGGCTGGCAATTCCTCTATCATGGCTTTCCTCATCCCAGGTAATGCGGTTAAACTGTCAAAATCCACTGGAGCTAAATGCAGAAGAGATTCTGCCAACTCTTGGGTTTGTAGTGAGGGCCAGGAGGGGGAAAGAAAAGGAGGAGCTTGAGACTGGAGGCTCCTGTAGGTTTTGGAGCAAGGATTTCTTGTCAATCTCCATAATCAAGTATTGGGTCAGCTGAAATCTGCAGAAAAAGTCCTGTCTGTGTCAGCTGGCCCTTGCGTTATTGGGCTCATTTAAGTGTTGCCTGTCTGTGTGCTTATGGAGGGCTTTCCTCGGTCTGTTGTTGAAATCATGCGTAAAAATATAAAAATGGAGCAATCTAACACTACTTACTGCTGAAAGGCTACGCGTTCTTGTTGAATTGGATGGATTGCCATCCATCATCACAGAATTGTCATTTCTGACAGCCTCAGTCATTGTGTGCAGGATACACAAAATATCTTTACAGCCACTCTGAGCTGAAAAATTAATGTTTTATATAAATTGGCTTTTTTTTCTCTACATACTGGTTTTGTAGGGAAATGTCTATGATTTTGTGCAACTGCCTAGCAGTAAATACTTCTCAGTGCCTTTCAATACATGAAGTGGGATGGAATGGTGGTTGTTTTTTTTTTCTTAATGGTGTCATAGGTATCCTGGAAAGATGAAGCCTATTTGTATGGGTCAGTGAGTTCTGCGGTTTTACCACAGAAGGCAGATGTAGCATGGCCTGGGTTCACTGTGTTTCCGCTTGATTTACTTCTGTGTTGTAGGGACAGCTGATTATTTAAAGAGCCAGAAAACAACCACGAACCTGGTAGGTAGAGGACTTCCTTGTGACAGAGATGAGTGCAAGTCCTATGAGGGAGAGGCTGTTCTTGAATCCTAGTCACTCCATACTGGATCGCGCTTTTGTTTGCATTCTAGTCAATAAAAAAGGGATCTTTGCCCCCTCATGTATCCATGCCTTATTTTCCTTGAGGAGCTGAGGTGAATGATATGATTCAAAATAGAGACACATAATTTATTCAATAAAAAAAGAAAACTTTTCTTCATGGGTCAGTCTAAACTATTTTGGTTTTTTTACAAATTAAGCCCACACCAGCAAAGTATTCTGATTTCTTTAATGTTTATTTTTGACAAATCTTCTTGATAAAATCACTGAGATAACAATTTACTGAAAATTATTATTTATACAATCCTGTTGGAGTGGTATTTGGTTATATGTCTTTTTATTTAAGCAAACTTGTAAATGGGTTTTGTTAGTTTTCTCTTTCAGCAAATCTTAAGTGCTCAATATACTTGAATGCTTTGGTGCTGCTGAGTATAGCCCAGCCTCTTGAACTGAAGGTCATCCTTCCTCTCTAGAGGCTTACTTCATGCTCATCAGCAAAGCAGAATCATAGTATTTCATTTCTTCTGTTCATGTGTAGCCTTGTTAAGACTAAGTTATGGAATAAAACCCAGGAGTTTTTCCCTGTGGTATATGTATGGAAGTATGTCATCCATCACATCTGTCTATGCCAAGGGTTCCTTTTCATTGGATGATGACTGTATGAAGAGTTCTTTTGCTAAATAGTACTTTGTGACTTTAGAGCTTCTTGTCATTTAACTTTGAGAAAAAGCATTGAATTTCTAGAAGACATTTTCCACTGCCAGTAACCAGGAGGCAGAGATGGGATCTCCAGAAGATGAACAGATATGAAAGTCCTCTAATCACTTTCTGCAGTCACTTACAGTTATTGGTCCAGCTCAAGGACTTACTTCCACAAAGCAAATACTGGATTATTCTCCTCTGCCTACACAGAGTGGGTACAGCATTGAATGCTCTCTTGGTGCAGATTTACCTGTGTTATCTCAAGTGAGGCAGCAGATCTGATGTGTTTAAACACAGCCTGATGGGTTTCTGCAAGAACTTTTTTAATGTTTGTCCTGCAACAGTAAATCTGAATCTACTTTTTAGTAGGTGTAGTCAATTTCTTCAGGATAAAAGGAATCTTTAAAAGATTTGCTCTATTATATGCCTTATAGAGTGTAGAAGTTCAATTTTTGTCTCTTGATAATAGGCACTTCTATTAGAATGTAAATGAAATTCATGGCTTGTAAGTAGCCCTGCATACAGATTAGCAGAAGTTTCTGCAACACATAAAAAGCGGAAGACAATACAAGCATTTTCAAAGCAGTCTTCTGACTGCAGCTTCTCCTGCTATGCTAATTCTACAAGGTAGTTTCTACTTTCAAGCCTTTACATGGTTTTGCAAAAGTTAAAGCTGTTTACAAAAAGCAAGCCGTACCACATTTGAGAGTAAAACTTCTCCACGGATAATGAGGGTCTCTTGGCATAAGCCACAGCGGACACAAGGCTTCTATGGAGTACTAAATTATGAAATTGCTAGGTTTGTTGAGCTGTTGAGCTTGGTTCCATGGGACAAGATTCACAATGATTCACAACTATACAGATCCTTCATATTGTTCTGCTAGTGCTTAGGGGTAGTGGTCAGTTTAGCAGAGCAGTATTTGATATTAGCTGGAAAAAAACAGAAGGGAAGCAAGTAAGTCAGATTTGTGTTTGTGGCATATGGGGTTTTGTGTATAATAAGGAAGAAACTGATTTTAAGTTAAAATGCCACTACTAACGTTTTTCTGTTAAGCACAGTTTTATCTTCTCTCACAGAATCAGAAAGTACTCAAGTTGTATTCTAGCATTACTTAGAATACACATCTATGAAAGTGAACAACATTTCAGTACAAATTCTTCAGTGACCACGCAGAAGCTGCATATTTGACTTGATTATCCATGACCTGCTTTTTTACTTAGGAGTGGTGCTCAGAGCAAAAACATCCAAGTATTGTCTATGTGAGGTAAAAATAGCTGTGTCTCTAAAGAATTGCAGAAGATAGAAGCACAGTGGACTAACAGTTTTCCTATGCTTTATAGAAACACAACATTGCCACTTCTTCAGTTTTCATGTCTGATAAGAAGTTTATTATATAATTAGAACTTAAGATAATTTTTTTTTATTTGACAGGAGCAGTAAAGGTTTTGCTTGCACTCTCCTTTGCGCAGAGTTCTATATTAGATTATAATCTCTGCACAGTAGAGTTTGGTTGTCTTTTACATTTCTACAGCATTAGGTTCTATTGTACCTATAGGATGATAAGAACAGAGAACAATTACACTACAAGCAAAACTGTAATGTAAAGTATCATTGGGGCAGCTGGGATGCTGATGTCTCAAAATGGGAACCACCATAAAATGTTCTCTTGAACAGAGAGATTCCTTTTTCACTTCAAGATGCATCTAGTAAAAGTTGGGGTACATCAAACTCACTTGTGAATATCCAGAGGGCCTGTGTCCTTTTCATTGGCCAGCAGTTCCAAAGAACTGTATGGAAAATAACCAGCTAAGACTTAAAAGAAGTTTGCCCATTTTTGGAAGTGTATAAAGTAATGTAAGCTTTGCCTTGGAATCTAAGCAATTTAAAGAATAATCAAAGGAGATGTCAAAATGACTTAAGTACTGAAAGGTTTGTATTTCAATGACAGGAGGCTTTTGATGGTTTTTCCAAGAAAAATAATTTAAAGCATAGCATGTGCAATGTAACAGAAGTTCACACAAGGTTTAGTGCAAAAAAATCTGCAAATTTTGCTCCCAAAGAAATGTTTGCCAAAGTTACTCCTATTGCTGTAAGACCAGACAGTCATCATAGCAGTGGCTTTCCTGTATCTCGATGGATGGAGATGAAACAGTTCCTATCAATGTCTTCATCAGCTGATATTGGCAAAGCCCTGGCAGTAAATCCAGATCTTCATGGAGCTTGCATCTGCTGTTTCCTGGGAGCTGAGAGCCCTATGACAAAGATTCAAAGTCTCCCGACTTGAATAATTCTAGCGCAAAAGTAACACAGCTGTGTTTCAAAATGAAGAGAGACTTTCTTTCTTCTTTCCTCGCTGATGCACCTGGTATGGTAAAACAGGGAGGCAGCTATCTTGCATCAGATAACAGAGTGATTTTGGGCAGAAAAAGGTGCTTGATTGGTACAAATCTTTCAGCAGTTCCAGGTGACATTGCCAGATCCTGTAATCTCAAGTCTTTGAGGTCTGAGATTATTGTAGTGTCAGGTTTCCAATGCAGCATAAGAACTTTCATAAGGATGGTTTTATTAGATATAATACCTCTGTTGTAGTCTGTCATCAAGAGAAGCAAGATTACTACATTTAAAATATTTTAAAAATAGCACTAAATCTACCAATAAGACCATGAGAGTAATACCAGATCAATTGTCTCACTGCTTAAAAAATTACTGCTTCAGCAGCACATGTAAGACTGCCTTTGCACAGACTTAATGTGTTTTAGCTATTGATTCTGAGTGATTTTTAAATAATTATTGACTATGATGTAATTATGATTTACTAGTAAATTATCTATTTTTAATTTAACAATCCTGCCTCCGTGAAGAAAAAGCCTTGTTTTCAAAACCTGTATGTAATGCCTTAGATTTTGCATCTTTTAAACCACTAATATGTGGCTTTAATGCTCATTTGTTTTTAATGATAAGTGTGTTTGTAAATTTAAAATGTAATGTTAAATAGAGAATGCAGTAGCATGAATAATCATGTGAAAGACTTTCAGTCTATAAGCATGAGTGCAACTGTGAAATGTGGGAACTATTTTAAATGTTTTATTTTTGAAGAAAGTAGAGGCTGATCTAGATTCAAGAAGCTTTAGCAAGTACTCTCTTAATCCCTTGAGAGATTCCACTCCAGGAATAGCCCTGTTGCTTGCTTTTCAAAGTAAACTCACATACATAGAGGGAAATTTGTGGAACTCCGACCATTGACTCCACTATCTTTTACCTTGAGACTAAAGTTTTTCTTTTGTTTTGAGGCTCTGCATTTTTGTGTTATTAGCAGCGTTTACTGAAAGATCAGGAAGTGCACTTCATGCATTCCTTTCAAGTGTCACCTTGGATGAATGTTGCTAGGACAAGGACCAACTTGGCCCACTTAGTCAGATCATTGTCCATTGAACAGGGTGGAGAAGTGTGTTCCCAATCAGCACTGTCAGCCTGAGCTAGGATGAGTGTACTGATGCTTGAGCTTTTCTAATATTTGCTTTGATCCTGGTATTTCAGCATACAGCAAAGCTAGTTAAGGTACTTTACAGCTGGTAATGTGAATTGCAGGACAAGCCTCATTGCTTTTACCACTTCTTATCATGCAGATGTCTGGACTATGGCTCTGTGGGAAGAATGTCTCCTGTTTGGCAATGCAAAGGGCACAAAACAGAAAGAGATGTTCTGCCTGAAATCCACAGACTGACTTAATCAAAGAAGGAAAAGTGAGTTAAATATGTTCAGTGTACTTGAAGTAAGTAATTAACTATTGGTTTTCTGACAAGATTACACTTGATGGCCACAACATTTGAACAGGAACAGAAAAGAGAAACTGACTTGATTAATTAAACCTCAGAAATGCCTTCCTCATCACTGTTACCATCAAGAAATTAGGAGTCAAGGTCAGACTGCCATAATGCACTTCATTCGAGCAGAAACTGTGAATACTCATGCTGCATTCTGTATTTAAATGAACATTAAATCTAGTGGGGGATAAGCTTGAGAAACTGACCCACAAAGTGCATTTCTTTTTGTGATTCTTCTGACTGTCACCCATGTTGAATAAAGGTAACAAATTATGCTGTAATCTCGGCTCTTTAGTCTAAGCAGTTTGCTCGAGTTCTTGGAGCAACGTGAGCTGTGAGTTAGCAGAGCATGGCCAAAGTCAGGGTGCTTCATCCAGTACCTACTCTTATCCCATAGGCAGGGGTTATTTTGGAAAAGTTATGCTGCATTGCCTCCACTAACTTCCCCAATTCCCTCTGCACAGCATTCAGAAGCTTGTAAATCTAAGAATTTAGCAAGATAATTTCTCATATTTCTCATCTGCTCTTCTGCAGTATGAACAGGGGACTTTAAGATTAAAATCAGTGAATTTTGGAAGTGTGATTTACATCATCAGTAAATGTCGGGTATGAGAGCAGAGCTTTTTATACTAGTGTTCTTATACACAAGGACTTTCAATAAGCACTTTAAATAGTCACACTCTTCTAAAGATAGTATCTTATCTGGCATTCCCTGTCATAATGACTTCAGTACTGTGGACCTTTAGTCTGCATCACTGTCCCGCAGACCACTGCTCATTCCAGCCAGAGGCAAAAAGGCTTTTTTGGAGCAGCTAGGTTTATTTGTTCAGGTGTGCTGTTAGGTCTGGCCTCTGCAGTGCTGGGGTTAGCACCTGTCAGGCTGACTCCATGGGGCTCAGAGTAGGTCTGTGCAAGTGCTATTCCACAAACATGGACCCAAGCTCATCACTTTATCTTGTCTTGCATGCACTTCTCCTCTCACTTCTCTGGTGGGACAGTGCTAGAGAGGTGTTATTTTCAGATGTTTCATTGGTGCTATGTAAATATTTAGAGAAAATAGGAATAAAAAATACTGCATGCAGCCAAGTTAATGTTGCTATAAAATCAAAATATGTTCTTATTTTTCTGATGTTTGAGCTGAAAATGTGACACCAGATAATCTTGTTTCTCTTTGTACATACAGTGTCTGTAAAAAATTCAGACACTGCTCTTTAGAAGCAAATATCAGTCCACTTTATCTTTCTGATTTATTATAAACTGCACACACAGAGGAGGTTAGTAGCTGAATGGGGGATGATTATGAAGATGAATGAGTAGCCAGGAAACAGAGTCAGTTTAATGAGCTGAGCAGTAATGACGCTGTAATTTTTATAGATTAGCACTGAACTTGTCTGATACTTTGGATTCAGACTTCCAGTATGACAGAAACAAGTTCAACAAGAAATCTGATTGTCTGCCATGTAATCCTAACTATAGTTCTCCTGGATGTGTGTTGCCTTCTCCCAGTGCTATATTTCACAGAATCACAGAATTATTGGGGCTGAAGAAGACCTCTGAGATCATCAAGTCCAGCCTATGACATAAAATCACTACTTCACCTAACCATGGAACTAAGTGCCATGTTCAGTCTTTCCTGAAACACCTCTGGGGATGGTGATTCCAACACTTCTCTGGGCAGTTCATTCCAGCAGTTCATCCTCTCTGTGAGGAAATGCTTCCTAACACCCAGCCAAAACCTCCCCTGATGCAGCTTTAGGCCATGCCCTCTGATTGTGTTACTAGTTGCCTGGAAGAGTCTGACCTCCACCTGACTACAACCTCCCTTCAGGTAGTTGTAAAGAGTGATAAAATAGCACCTCAGTCTCCTCCAGGCTAAACAACTCCTGCTCCCTCAGTCTCTCCTCACATGACTTTCCCTTCACCAGCTTCATTGCTCTTCTCTGTACCTGTTCTAGCACCTCAATATAAAACTGCACAATTAGTCGCACATCAGATGATTATTTTTTAAAAAGTAATTCTTGTCTTGCACATTGTTTGCTGGCAAAATCTCTGGGCATCCCTGGGTGCCCTCATGCCAGGTCAGTTCAGGCATCAGCAGATGTCTACCCTGATGGAAGCAGTAGCATGGAGAAAGACATCATTAGGAGTTGGAAGAGACTTCTAGAGGTCATAAAGTCAAACTCCCCTGCTCAAAAAGGACCATAGAACCATGGACTGTTTCACTGTAATTCATTGTACATATTCTTCAGGGGCTAATTATGCCTTAAAATGAATGGGAATTGTGGCCTTTGTGCTTGGAAAGATACCTCTTGACTCCAAGTCAATGTGGTTGCAGGTTGATTTGTTGGAAGGAGTGGTATGGCCTGCTCAGTGATTAAAAAGAGAAGGGTTGTTTTGGATTTATTAACACAGTGAGCATCTGTAATTTGGAGATGGCTCTTGCAGACACCCATAAATAGCACTGCTTTGTTTGATATTTGGAAAGCTGAATTTGATGTTGACCTAGGTTCTGGGCAAGAAATAGTGCTGTAGTCCTCTTTTGTGTCAGTGTTTCCCTTAGATCTTTCAAGGAGGATACATATTATCAGTGTGGGTTATTTCATGTACCATGGAAAGATTTTGCTACTAGCATCTACTCTTGCATGTGCTCTCAAGCACTTCTTCTGGGTAGTTAACTTTTCCGGCGAACAAATGTTTTTCCAAAACCTTGGGGTTGTTTTGATGTTCACACTGCACAAGTGCAGCAAAGGCAGTAAAATCCAGTTAATATGACTATTGATTTTTCTTTTCTCTACCACTCACCTGCAGTTTCACACTAAGAATATTTTTGATCATCTGTCTCTACCTGTAAAATAAACAGTGATGTTGTCTGCCTTTGTTCAGCCCTGTGAGAGTTTTCAACCAGTATAAAGTTTATATAGACACCATTACAACAGTGCATCTTATAGGTAAATAATGTCACTTGTAGCAAATAGGTCAGTAAAGCCATTTTTTAAATTATTTTCCACCACATACCTGAGCTCCCAGATCAGTCTGGCCAACAGTTGCCAGCAGACAAAGGCAGAGCTTTATGCCACCCTCTGTCATCCTGAGTCGAGCTGTGTTTTTGCCTACGCCCACCTCATCCCACCTTCTGAGTCTCGAACACTACGCTCAGGAGTGACTGTGACCACTTGGATCTCGATGACTTTACATTGCCGCATGAAAAAAACAATTATCTGATGCATTTCTGAGCATTAGTTAAGTACTAATGTTAATCTGTCAGGACTCCAACAGGTGAGTTGGTGGTATTTTTGTGTGTAATCTTGGTTTTTTAAAAATTTTAAATGACCCACTAAAAAACCAAAATAACACATTGACCTTTTCAAACTACTGTATGTCAGACCTGCTTAAGAGATTTGGCACTTACATATTAGTCATAGTGGAAGATTCATTAAGGTCAATGATATATTTCCTGCAATAAATACAAAAACAATTAAGAGCTCATCAGCATTAGCACAGCGCAATGTTCAGTAGTTTGAGGTGAATTTGTGGCAATTGGCAAGTTTCAAGAGAAAAGATGCACGTGTGCATGACTGTGTGCATGCACATGTGTGAAAGGGATTGCAGCAGTAATGAGCGATCAAGAAACTAATTTAAGAAAGCAAAACATACTTTCTTTTCCAGCCCAGTAATATTTAGAGTAGATATGACACACATTATGATTATACTCTCATTCATTGCTTGTGGTAAATGCTGTGATGTGACTGGGTATCTGTCCTGCACTCCTCCTGTAGAGTACACACTGTCTTCTAAGCCATAAGAGTTCGAACAGCAGTATTGATTGTGATTGATGAAGCAGCATGAGAGGGTCAACACTGTACTTGCCCCCCTAGAGTAATTGGGCAGCAGTTTGTTAAAGGGTAGCACAAGAGATATTAAAAAAGAAGAAATACACTAAGTGGCTGTGAGCTGTATTCCCAGCTGTTCAGGACATCCATTCTGTAATTTGGGACATCAATCTAATTCTCCACACAGGTTAGGAGCATGGCAAGTCAAAAGCCTTCGATAGAGAGTCCTTACCAGCAAGATACAGCATTCAATTTAAGGAAAGATTGAAGAACATCAGTCTTCCCTTAAAACAATTTGTACAGAATAAATTTGGCACTTGCAAGCTATTCCCACAGAGGGAAACTGATAATAGGACAGAGAAAATCATGTAATGTGATTTAGGATTCCCAGAATGGGATTACTGTTGTCAATAGAAGAGGATGGAGGTGGGAGAATGAAGAGCTGACAGTAAGCTTGGTGTTAATTCAGAATGCTCTCAAACCCCTGATAATTCTTCAGGGCTCTGAGTGTTGGATACCTGTCAGCTTCAAGACTTGGTATGAATGCAGGTTCATCACACTTGCAGATGAATGGGGGATGTGAATGCCTCAACTGGAGATGCTGGGTGCAAGTTGTTTTAAAAATCTTCCCCTTAGGGCTTATACATCCTAAAAAATTAATCGTCTTCTGAAAACTGATGTCAGCTGATGAAGTAATGCCACACCTGGCTTCCCTTTTGTCTTTCCTTTGGCAAAATCATTTACAGAACAGATTCAGACTAATATTTTGACATCCCATATTAGTAATAAAAATCTCCTGTGAAGTTTAAAGCTAAATTCTGCTGTAGGTCACCCAAACCAGGCCACACGTACTGCCTGGAGCAGACTGATTCTGTTCTGTGCTGCTTATGCCAGGTTGCAGTACATTTTATCTACTTCCTCTATAGTTAAAAGCAGAAGTCACCCTACCTGATTCACCCTAATTTCTATGTCCTCTGAAAGTGCAAAATGGAGAATAAGTGTAGAAGATGTTAAGAGCACAAATTTATTTCAGGACCTGGCTGGATTTAGTTTACCTTGTGCAACGATTGTGTACACTACATAGCATGCAAATTATGTACTGACTGAGTTTATGTACAACAGGTCTTGCTGCCACACTGACGAAATAATTACATTTATATAAAGACTTGTGTTGAAATTCTTGCCAACTTCTCATCCAAAGTGCGTTCTCAAGTAGTCAGAGATTTCTGAGGTGCCCAACCTTGTTATTCTGTGCTCAATTTGTTCTTTAGTTTTTGGTTTATATTTCAATAATTCTTTGTCTTCCTGTGGCTTCCTCGGATAATGGAATGGTTATGGAGTACAGTGATTACTTTGTATCAAAGAATAGATGTTATTTAAGCAGGAGACACAGGAAAGTTCCTTGTTCTATTTCTTATAAGCACTCATTCATGTAAATACATTGCATGGAGCTGGGTCTCTTTAGCTTGGAGATGAGGAGGCTGAGGGGTGACCTCATTCATGTCTATAAATATGTGAGGGGTGGGTGTCAGGAGGATGGAGCCAGGCTCTTCTCAAGTTTGTCTAGTGACAGGACAAGGGACAATGGGTGCAAACTGGAACATAGGAGGTTCCGTATAAATATCAGAAGGAACTTCTTCACAGTGAGGGTAATGGAGCACTGGAACAGGCTGCCCAAGGGGTTGTGGAGTCTCCTTCTCTGGAGACGTTCAAGACCCGCCTGGATGTGTTCCTGTGCAACTTGGTCTAGGTGATCCTGCTGTGGAAGAGGATTAGACTAGATGATGTTTCGAGGTCCCTTCTGATCCCTAATGATTCTATGAGCTGCTGTTTTTTGACAGGTGCAATTTAGGATTTTGGTAGTGGGGTTTTCAAAGACTTTTGGAAGTCTTCTGGAAAAAGTGTCTTTGACTTGTGCAGCATATGGAAGTAGTAGTTGTATCAATAATTGCTTATGGTCACCTCTCATTAGTGACTAATAAAAAAGAGTAGATAAGGTTGTTTGAATAATCAGAAAGGAATAATGACACAAAGTGGTTGCAAACAGTAAATCATGTGAGTGAGAAATTCAGTTGCTCTGCAGCTGCTGCATGAGGTTGCTCAGGCTGCAGTTTCTTAGCAGTTTGACACAACACTTTCTCACCCTTAAAAGAAGTTCTTTAAAAGACTACACCTGTTTAATGTTGACCTAGCTGAGTGGGCTGTGTTTTTTGGCTTTCTCCAAGGAAACCTGCTGCCTGAGGAACTTTGTATGAGCAACTTGTCTGGGGTTCTCCAGAGTTCCCAAGTTGATGAGTCTTGCTCATTAGCCTTCTGGATGATAGGTAAACACTGAAAGTTAAAAAATCCTTTCAAAAGAAAATGCTTTCTAATATCCCTAGAACATGAGTATCTATGTTTTGGCTTAATAGCAGACTTCAGGTTTATGTCCAGCTACCCATTTCAGGTGTGTCTCTTTTTGTTGATCTGGAGAAGCTATATAGCAAACAACTGAGCAGATAAACTTGTAGAGGTCATGTTCTCAACTGTGGGTTTTTAAATGTCCTTCACAGACTTGTTCAAAGCATGTTGCTTTTGCAAAGCAGGTTTCATCTGCTTGTGGTATAAGGCGTTACCAGTATTGATGGAGCATAATGCAGAAGAATTGCAAAATGTGACAAAAAGTTACAAAAGAGACTTTTTTTTCCTTTTCAAGTAGAAAAAAAGAAATGTTCATTTCAGAAGCAAAATACAACATGAAAAACATCACTTTTTTTCTTACTAGAGTGAGAACTTCATGAAGGTAAGTCTGTCTATCTGACTAAAAATTCTATTCCCATTAACTAAGTTTCCCTCTGTATTAAGTTCCCTCAACAAACTTTTCCTTTGCTAGCAAAGACTTTGTGTGCAAAGCTAAAACTGGGAGCAGAAAGGGGGAAAATTACATGGGAGAAGAGAAAGATGTTGATCTGAAACTGCAGAAGCAGTCTTTGGCTGTATGTTTGTATCTATAGCAGGAAAGTCAACTTACATATTTGTGGTAAATACTGATTACCGTGTGGTACGATATTTTTAATTAAACTTAGCTAAGTCTTGCAAAGACTGCATGAATCATAAAAGATCTGAGTTTTAAAATTGGATACGACTGCACCAAGATGTATCTGTCCTAAGAGGATTGTGACTTGCAGAGATGAAGTTATCCTTGTTGCATGCTGTTCTTTACACGAGCAGAGCTGTGAAGCAAATGAAAACTCTTTAATATATTGAAGTAACTTGAGAATCCACATTTGATTTTCAGATGTATTCCAGTTACTCATGCTTCAGCTTTGCAACTATGATCCAGTTTAAAAGGAGTAAAGAGGAGCAATAAAAGCTTTAATCAAAGGCACCACTGTGGCTAAAGCTGCTCTTATATTTTCCAAGTCCTGGCATTACTAATGCTGAGAGAAATTTGCTAGAAGTGGTAATGCAGGGTGCTGATTTCATTCCTTTTTTTATTAAGACACTGGGTGAATATCATCCCTCTATACTTCATGTCATAGTGTCTACCTTGACCACATGACTACTTATTTGGTCCAAGCAGAAGGCCAGGTACAGCTTGACTTGGTTTCTACTGCTGAGATGCTCTTATTATTCAAACAAACTCATAATTATACAATATTTGTACAAGTGCTTCCGTAACTCCTTTAGTTGAAACAGCATAGAGATGTTGAAGTTAGCATGACAAAAGGGTTGCAGTTCCCTGAGGACCACCTGATGCAGTGAGCTCAGCTTCGATGTTGGTAGCTGCTCCTTTCACCACTGTCCTGAATGGGAAAAACTGCATGAGTCCTAGCATAGAGCCAGAAATTTTCCTGAGTATTTCTAGGACATCCCTATTCAGCAGTGAGTACCTGCCAAAGCTGACCTTGATGGTGTGAAACAGGTTGTCAAACAACTTTTTGCTAGAGCCATAAGAAAACTACTTAAATAATAAAATTATTATTGGTTCATCTCAAATGCTATTATCTAGAGGGAGAAACATTAAAATTCCTACTGTTTTTATTGGAGTACCATCTAGCACATTTGCTATTTCCTCATGGTGTTTCTGGAAGCTCCTGTTTTCTCTGAAGATTCTGTTTTATTTTTCTTGAGACGACTACCATGCAGCCTCTATTTCTCTCCCTCTTCTGCATAATGTCATTTAAACTATGCTGACGTTCCCAAAAGACCAGTGCTTGAGCTTTTACTCGGAGTTTAATTCAAAGTAAACAGAGACGTAGTAATCTCTAAGCCATAAACTGATGCTGTTAAGTAAGGTATAAAATATAAAAATGTCATCTCTGTGCCTCTGTTCCCACTTAGAAGCACCAAACCCACTCTTCTTTCAGCAATAAATGCTGTTGAAACAATTAAGATTTTGCACGTTCTGTTTGGCAAAGAGGGTTAATTATTCTTCATGCTTAGTTTCTATTCAGGCAATAAATCAAATTATATTAAGCTAGTTTGCTCTTCACTGTTTATTTTAAAAGAAAGATAGAGAGATTTCTTTTTCACATATAATGCCTAGATGATTCACATGAAAACAAATTGAAGTAATGTCAAATTAAACATTTAAGTAGAGTGTTTTGTTCCATTAAAGTTTTCTTTTCCTAACACCTGGCTCCTGAAAACCCAAGGCTATTTCAGCATTTCCCACTATATTTAATTTATTTCACAAGAAGAGTGCTTTCAAAGTGGTTGTAGAGCTGTATGCACTTCCTTAAACTGAATAGGATTGGCTGGGTCACAGTTTGTGGTCAAAGTGCTCTCAGGTTGTTCAGCAGTACTACAGATGTAGTGCAATGAGTGCAGAGGCCAAATTACTTCTGTCCTTCTCTCTAGCCATAAGCACAGTCCAGGCTGAGGTCCTTAGAAGGACAGAAATGTGTCTTTATATTTCTGTACAGGTGCTTGGAGGGATGGAGGAGAAAAAAAGATTCCAAGTTACTTCTGCAGGGTCAGGAAAGCCTGCTTTTTCTGCATGTAAGTCAGAGTTTGAAATCCTTATTCTGTGGTTTGTATCTTGTGAAGGACTTACTGAGAAGGTTCCCCACAGACATCATCCAGTAATCTGGTCACTAAGCTGCAAGGGCCCATTAGATCTGTGGGATAGATCCTTTTGTGCTTTCTTTGTCTTCCTGCTCATTGGCAGTCATGAAGGAGGCAATGCTGTCTTTTCTTGTGCCCTAGGTAAAACATGTAAAACCACATCAAAAGAGAAAAGAAACTGGTAAAGAAATGTTATGAATGGGAAAAAAACCCCTATAAAGTTGTAGTAGAATTGTAGGATTTGCATCTCTTCTCCTTCTCTAGGGGGTGGTTGCTGAAACCCCCATATAACCCAAGTTCTGTTACATAGGAGGTCAGTGGATGCAGAGGACTGAGCCCAGCCTCCTACTTCCCATGCTCTAAGGGCTGCTCTCGCTCTGGCCCCCCACTGTAATGCTTTCCTGAAACCTAGCCCACAGAGAAACAGGTCTTGGACTGTCAGCACTGCATGAAAACATGCCTGGGGCTCCCCTACATGAATGGTGTGTTTTAAACAACCATCATTCAGATTTTAAGACAAGTAATTTGCTCTCTGAGTATGAGAAAACAGGACAGACAGACGTTATTTTAGCTCATCTAGCCCATTTGAGCTTGTGAAATTTAGTCCCTTTAACAGGTTCTGGTAGTTTAATCTGTTTCTTATCCCAGTGGTCTTCTAAATAGAAAAATGTTAACAATATATCTTACTTGAGTCTTTCAAGTGATCCTTGTGAAACACTTTCATTTGCAGTGTAATGAGAACTATCAGGTATTATTGTTAAGGGCTGCTTCAGTCCTAGCTGGATACCAATTCACCTCTCCTGCTTGAAGAATAGTGTATTTCACTCAACATCATTTGTTCATATACAAAGAACAGACTTTGATGTATTTCTTTTTTTGTCTCCTTTTTTGTTTAGCTGGAAGGATTGACACTAGAAAAGCCAATTTCATGAAATAAGTAGTTCTTGAAGTGAGAGGTGACAAAGTGTTCACTTTAAAGTGTTCCCTTTAAAGTGAACAGCAATGCAATTCTCTAGTTCTTCAGCACCTGGGTCTATTTGCAGAGTGCTGGAACTGCTGGAGTCAAACTTAAGCTGTGCTCACTACAGCAAGTTCACCAAATGCATGGTAGGCAACCTGCAAAGAAAATACTGATTGCTTCACCTTAGTTTCTCTGTTTCTGATTCTCTAAATTAGGGAAATAATTTTTATCACATAGAGTGTTCATACCACACTTACAACTATATGTAGAGCAGCAAGATTATCTCTGCTTTGTGCAAGAGAGAACTCTATCAGAAACTCAGAAAGGTTAAGCTTCTTCCAAGGGGAGGCTTTCTGGCATCACCCAGGCTGGTTTACAAGGTAGTTGAGTTTGGCTGTCACATTAGTTATTAATTTGAGTGTACAGGCTGTCAAGCTCTCCTGATCTCAATTGCTTCATCTTTTGATTTTGGCTGGTGGTTTTGGTTTGATTTTTAAATAAACAAGAAATCATCCTGTTGTGTCTTCTATGCTTAGTTCCTAGCTCTGTAAGCAGAAGTTCACGCAGAAAACAACTGTAGCATCACAAGTCAACATTGCTGTTCCTCTAGCTAACACTGCCACAGAAAGCTAATGATGAGAGTCAGGCTGAGGAAAGTTGTCATGGTGAAAAAGGGACAAAAATTAAAGCTTCCCTCCTCTGGCAGAATCCCAGCTTGAATGAAGTGCTACAAACACCATCTGCTTGCTCCTTCAAATAAGCCCTTGCAGGGTGCAGCAGGAGAGGAGGAGGGAAATTCTATCCACGTGCATCATAGCTCCTATGAATTTGGCTCAACCTTTGCTGTAAGTGCAAATTATTATCAGCTCCATGGAACGGAATCACAGAATCTAGAACTTGAGCCTAGTCAGGTCNCTTAAAAAAACCCAAACAACCAAACACAGAAACTCAACCCCTCAAAATCTCACTCCAAAACTTTATAGGAAGGGTATAGGAAAGATACAAAGCTGCCACAGGACTTCTGTTAGTGTATAACAAAAGAGCTTCAGTGTCGTAGCTTGTCAAACCTCTGAGAGAAACTTTCATTAGAGAAATATCATCCAGATCTCAGAATGCATCTACAAGAGAGCACTGGTTCCTGAGCTTCCTCCGTGTATTTCCATAAAGACTAATAGATTCAGGAGTTAAATAAGTTTGTGTGCTCTTCTAGAAAGCGCAGTTATGAGTGATACATTCATTAATGCCTGCACTTGTGTTAGGGAAGGGTGGACCACTGATTGCTATATGTTTGTTAAAAAAAAGACTTAGTAACTGCTTCTTAAAATTCATTTAAGTAGTTGGTGAATCCTGTGGCATTTCAGTGAAATATCAGAAAGTGGTATTGCAGTAGCTGCCTTGACCTCCAGGCTTGAGCTTCCACGTACAGGATCCCACCATACTTAAGCTTTGCCTAATTGTCCGTCTCTTTTATATAGCTAGAACCTTTTACGTGTCATCTTTGTCCATTACTGAAGCAACTGAGGTTTCAGCTTAAGAAATCACAGCTTCAGTTTTAATATCCAGTCTAGCTCTTTCTCCTGTTTTTTTTTTTCTGATTATGTGTTTAAGAAACATCTTCTGAAGTATTTCAGCCAGTGACTAGGGATTCTGAAGCCTTTCTTTAATTTCCAAAAATCATATTAAGTGCCACCTCTTGTGTAATGAATACTACATATTTATCTCTTCTGTCTTATATTCTCCCTAACCAGAGTACAGGCTCTGCTCTTTTATCCCTTCTAATCTCAGCTATCAGAAAAGCTTATATTACTTCAAAGCTGCTATCACTTGAAGTACCTTGGCTTAATCCCATTTCCCTAAAGATTTAAGGAATTTCATTTCTTGGATCTGAAAAAATATTATTGTTTAAAGCTGATTTGGCATTAAAGTCCAGCTAAAAAGTGTGATCTATTTCTCCTTGTAAAAGCTGAGTGATAAGAAAGGTTCATTTGGAAAAAAGAAAATACTAAGCCCCAGGTTGCCATTACATTAAGTTCTAATTTCATTTTTGTGATCACTATTAATTTGAGGAAGGCCAGATTTATAAATAACTGAAAAAAATTCTCTATATCTGGGTTATAATATTTTGGGTGGTAGAAGGAAAGATTAAAGATGTGTGAGTAAAGAAAGTTATTGGCATAAAAAAAACAAACCCCAGAAACCCCAATAGTCAAATAGCTCATTAGTTACTAATACATGATAATTATCTAGTGCTACAGATTAATCATGGATGATTATTATCTGTTACTATTGAATACTAAATATTATTAGCTAAAAGAGTATTTACTACCTTCATAGAAGTAATTCACAGTACACCTGCATCCATAGTAAGTTATCTAGGGCTTGTTCCTTCAATTCAGTCACTGTTATAAATTTAGTTCCACCACTTTCTTAAAGCACTTTGTACCTGTTTTCTTTCTTCCTACATGTGGAAGGGCATTTAATATTTCATGTGTGCATTTAAATAAGATTCTATTGTTCTTTTAGATGTGTATACTTTAGCAAAAAGGTTAATTTTTATCAATGGTTTAAAGTGTATTTTAATATGATACAGCAGAATAACCTATTAAGGTTCTATGAAACATTTAAAAACCTTTGAGTGCTGTAAACTGTCCCACAAAGTCTTCTTTGTGTTATGTATTTCTCTTTATTAGAGTGCCCAAGTCCTAAGTGCTCACAGTCCTTCCAGTCTGAGATTTAACAGGAGCCACATAATTTACCCAGGTTCTACAGTTCCATTTCAAAGAGAAGCTAAAAAAAGAGCCCGATTCTTCTGAAGTATTGTTGTGTGCTTCATAGTCTCAGAGAAATTCAACAACCAAACTCTGCATTTCTGGTTCAGACCATAAAATCAGATACTCTGCTAAAAATAAATGACTCGTGTACTACAGCACTTCCAACCAAGTTCACAGGTGTGGTGCTGTCTCTATGCAGAACTGTACTGCAGTGAACCAGATGCAGCAAGAGACAGACAAGTCCTGTCTCCTGTTCATATGTGGACATGTTACTTACGTGAGTGGTTTCACTCATGCTCTTGTGAGCTTACTCCTATATTAATGTTTAAATACACATACATTTTATAAAGGCGACTAATTAAAGTTTCAAAATTGTCAGGGGTAACATATTGGTGGAGAAAACAAATCATGTTATGTGGAACCATTTTTGACTATTTTTTGTACACCATATTTTCTTGGCCTTTGATAACTAATGTTAGGAGAAATAACAGAAAAGAAATAGAAGGTTGTGGCTTTTTAAAGATTCCTATTTTATATGTAAAAAACAGAAATAAAGTTATGACAAAACTTTAAATGAGAAGGATTTATTTTATCAAGATTAAATTTTCAAGGAACAAGTTTCCTCAACCTCTGTGATCCACACATGTAACAGCAGGATTTTGAAATGTCCTAGAAAAAGTAGAGTCATTAATTGTGTATATGGGTTTTTAAAAAAATATGGTTTTACAGCTTACATCTGAAGGCACTTTTGTTTTCAGGCCTGATACGTACCAACATATGTTTTAGAACACACACTAAAACATTTTGAAAAATAAAAAAAGATGGTTCATGCCACCTGCTACTTCACACTTTTTAAATGGTTGCACACCATATATGGTAACTATCTTGGTTCATCCTACTTAAATCGTTTAGATCCTACATGTTATCATTCTTCTAAGTGTGTCTTGACTATTTTGTCAATAACTTCTGTCTGTCAAAGTGGTCCTTACCATCAGCACAGTCCCCATTGCGTGAATAATTCCATTGTGTAAACTACTATTCTATCTAAAATCAACCTCTATGAAAGCAATCTGCACTTTGCGGAGTGTCACTCCCCTGGTATTTAAATACTGCCTGGAAGTACTACCACTTTCCCTTGGCAGATGCACTTATTATGGCTTTTTTGTAGGTCCAGAAGAGAGCTAAACCTGATGTCAATACCCTTTGAGGAATTTAAGGTGTTTCAGTTGGGTTGTTGTTGCAACAGTTGTTTTCAGACAGTGGTTCGCACCACTTACCTTCTGAAGGATCCTGCTGGTATTTGAGCGCAGCGTTCATGAGTATGAGGAAATCTATACTTCCTATGCATCTTTTACATGCATCAAAACAGCGCTAAGAGCACCAGCAGCTGGTGCTGGTGGCCAAATGCAGAACAGCCCTGCCTGCTTCTCACCAATCCACAGAGTGCCTGTGGCCACAACATTGCTTTGTCCCCCATGTCAGACACGGAAACTTAATTTCAGGCTGCTCCCTAGTGAAGAAGGCATCTGAAGCCATATTTCTATCTAGATGCTGGTTCAACCTTTGTGAAAATGTTTCTTTCATGAGATCCATTAAGCAACTTTCCTTGTGGCTCATTTTGTCCCCTCCAGACTTTCCAAGCTGGCTTCAAACAAAATCAGTGCTTTCCTGTTACATGGACTTCTGTCCTGAAAAAGTTCCTGAGTTTCCCAGGCACCTGCTGCAGTTCAGTATGTCTTGGTGGCAACCACAAGTGCCCATGAGCAAAATGGTATATTGTCAGGGGAGAGCAAACAGGTGTCCTATAGTATGAAGAAGCACATGCTCCTGTTTTCTTGTAGCCTCCTGCACCAGAAGAAATCAGTAATCCATGCAGCACTGTTCACATTGCAGAACAGTGAAGTGTAGGCCTTTGTACAACATTAATAAGGCTAGATAGTAAGCTTGGGAATTAACCAGAAGTAATAACACCTGTTTTGTATCTCAAACTGGCAAAGAAGCCTGCATTTTCTCACCCAGAGTGATGGAAAAGCCACAGGGAACATGAACAAAATGACTCATGTGTGATTTTTTGGTAACACCAAGTGGTATTTAGAACTAGATCATTTGCTTCATATAAGGTAATAGACATCTTTCAGTGTCAAGTTCACACTGAGATTTTGGCTGTGGTCACTGTATTGGCAGCAGAGCTATGCACAGGCTACAGGTGGTTCCAGGGAAATGGCAGGAAGGCCGGCAAATGTATGAATTAGAGTTATCCAGATGGGGATTCACACAGGCTGTAAACCTATTATGTGATGATCAAGGCAGGTGATAATGATTCATATCTTAGAGCTATTCCTAGACTTATTGTGGGGAAGCTCAATAGTGTTGTCCTTTTGATCCTCGAAGCTCTGGAGAAGTGTTAAAACAAGGATCAGGCAATTTCACAGAAAGGGGGGAAAAAGGTCACTTTAGCAGGAAAACACCTATGAAAACAGATGGGACTTTAAAGGAAGATTTGTCCCTCTTAATACTCCTGCTGTGTCAACATCTTACAAAAGATACTTAGCAGCCTGACCTTAAGGCATGGCACTTGATACACCAAGAGCTAATTCTGAGATATCAGGAGTAAGTCTGTCCTTGTGTTACCTTAATATACAGGATACTAAGTCAAAGGAAATGTTCTGGTGCTCAATCAAAACATCTATTTAGGAAAAAATATTGTCATGCACAATAATCATAATAGTAGAAAAGTTTGAAATAAGGCTAAGATAAACATTGTTTATATGTTGTATTTGTGTTGTCTAACAAAGGGGAAGTGGGGAGGAGAAAAAAATGTGAGGCGGGGAAGTCACTGGAAAAGATCAAAGCTATTCTTGCATGTTCATGCAGGTAATCATACAGTCACTGCCTTGAAATTGTAGACCCTGAATGTGTCTCATGATAGATTGACTCTAAGAGCGCAGTCTGGAAGGAATAACCCATGTGTGTAGAGACAACATTAAAGTCTGTATCACAAAATTCAGCAAAGTTGGTCAGCTACTGGCAGAAAACCTCAGTCTTCTTTTTGAAAGATTATTTGTAGCAAAATAGGTTTTACTATAAAATACTGCTGTTTTTTCAGTGCTTTAGACTAGACCAAAATAAATCCTCTGTAATCTGCTTTACAATTATTTAAACATAGAGATTTCTACAAGTAGGGAATCATGACATGTGTAGTCATTTCTGACAGGTAAAGACATTTTAGAGGAAGGAATTAATAACTAGCAAGGTAACAGTGTCATAAAATTGGTCTCAGGTTATCTTCAAACCATGGGAGAACTAGCTCTGGGGAAACAGTAACATTGATGGTGTTACTAATATCAGTGCTTGAACATCCTGCCTGCATGCAGCAGCCATGCGTGTGGTTGTTTCACTTGTCTTCCGATGAGTGTGCTTCGGGGTGCTGGTGAAAAGAAGGGCACACACAGCTGCTGCTGCCAGCCCAGCCATGTAAGGGCAAACTCAAGGACTGCCTACAGCCAGATGGTGGTTGTTTCTAACCCCCATAATGGATTACTGGCATATATATTTAAATAAAAGCTGGTTTTAATTATCAGTCAATGTTTACCTTTTTCAGGTTTAAGAACATGCAGTTGTTGTCTAATGTTTATTAGAAAGTAGACCCCAAATGAAGAATTTGCACTATCTCCTGTACTAGTTATTTAATCTAAGCTTCTCTCTGGTTTTTCAACGCTGGCAGTTGGACAAAATCTCCTGCAGAAGTGATGCTGCTTGCTGCATTTCACAGACTGTCCACAGAGTTGTGACCACTTGTGCTCCTGGGCATGGGGCCAGCCCCCTTGAGATCAGGATATGCTCTGTCCTGACACAGGGGATTAATGTCCCTGGGGAGAGATCACATACTCAAACTGTATCAAGTATGTGGAGTGAGATTCCTTGCTGGGACTACTCTAGCTGTAGTCCATACTTTACTACTGCCATTTTTAGGAGACTGTGCTGCCACTAATCGGGTCCCAGTCTGGTATTTCAAAACATTGGGTATTTTCAGACAAAGCTGATTGCTTGTCAAGTGTGTAATGGAAGTCTCTGGGACAATGTGGTGGGCAAAAAGATCTTACAACTAACTTGGGATCCAGGGCCAGAAATGCTCCAGCCAGTAGGAGAGGAACTTTCTCATAGGAAATGGGAGGTGGGGGTGGGGGGTGGGGGGAAACTCATCCCAGCAAATACCAGGCAAAATGAAAAATAGACTTCATCATGTGCTTCAGGGAGGGCACAGGCCAGAAGTATAGCTTTTGTAGGGAAAGAGAATTTCAGTAACTTAATTTTTAACTTCATATCTTCTTTGTTTTGCAATCTGTCTTGTCAGATATATCTAAATTAATACAGGTAGAGAAATTGCTGCACTAATTATTTGGTTGTATTTAATTTTGCCCATTTTTATTATTTATCAAATGCAAAAATTCTGCCGCGATCCTTAGCTGATCAACAAGAAACTCTTGCTAAGTCTGTAAAATTGGCATTCAGTATATCGTATGACAGCTTCTCTTGATTACTTATATGCTCTTTCAGGTCCATCTTGAACCATGTCAGGCAGAGATTTATAAAGCTGAAGTTAATGAAAAGGCACATACAACTGTGAGATTGGAGTAAAACCTAGAAACACCTGAAGGATAGCAACTGGTTCATCAGCTATACTGTAAGGAGTGATAATTTACAGAGGACTGCCTACCAGTTTGTGCCAGAGATGAGTAGGATTTTTTTCATGAATAGGCAGAGTTTAAAAACTGTCAAATAAAACTAATAAACAAAAATAACATGAATTGAAATCTTTCACTGCTAAAAGAGTTACTGCACTTGTCTTTGGTTTGAAGTTTAAACAATCTCCTGGAGTTTTGGAATGCTGGTGGCACTATGCTAGTGGAAAAGGAAACACCAAAAAGGGAAAAAAAAAACAAGAAAAATCAGAGACAACTGAAAAGGAAAGTCGAAATAGGAAAGTAAATAGTCTAGCTTCACTGTGCAAAGTGTAGTGCAAGAATGAAGTGCTGTAACACAGGAGAAAAAAAACCTCATGCTGTTTTTCCTTGACGGTATTCTTTTAATATGGACTAGGGCTTTCAGTTCCTGACTATTTTCTAAACTGCTTCGCTCAAGCTATGACAAACTCTAATAAATTCTTGTACAAGAAAAAGGCCGCAGTCTGCTGCAGAGAAAATACAGATGGTACATTTTTCTGCTACTAATTCCTTCCTCAAACCAGTTTGTTCAAAGCCCCAGATCAGGTGGGGTTTTAACCAACCCAATTGATCTAGTGAAAGATGTCTGCTTGTAGTAGAGAGAACAGAAGTTCTTTAAAGGTTCCTCCTAACCCAGACATCTGTGATTTTCCTCTTAACACTCTTTTACAGATTCTGCTGGAGGTGTTAGAGTTGCTATACAGGAAAGCCATGTAAATCTGATTTGCAGACAGGCGCACAAGATTTCTTTACCACTTTACTTTGCTCAAGGTCAAATATTCATAAATTCCAGAATGGAGCCTGTGACAACTCCACACTTTACGGTATAAGGTTTGCAGTGTGCCAGGAAATATTTTACTATCTGCAACCACTGAGTGAATAATTTAATAGAATAGATATGTATGTGTGGCCCTAAGGACAAAACAGATTGAAATCTCAGGTTCTTCCATTTTAGAGGTTTTTTTGAGTGGTGTTCTTAGTTTGTGGATAATAGGACAAAAAAAATCTCCAAACCCATATCCTAACTGGTCCCTGAACTACAGGCACACTGTTGGCCTCTGTTATGTTTTGTGTGAACCCACTGGCCTTGGACAACAAGAGGAGAAATCATGTCAGTCAGACTTTCCCTAATTGATATGATTAGTCACTATTAGTAACAATCCCAGAGGTAGTGTGAGGAAGCCTATAATATGCTCTATAGAGAAGTAATAAATGATGTGTTGGGACTGCCCTTCCTTTCTTTTTCCTTTTTTTTTTCTTTTACCTGCATTCATCTGATTCTGTGTTGAGAACAGTTTGATCCTCACCTCAGTGTCTCGCAATGAAGAAGGAGGCTTTGATTTGATGACAGCCCTGTTGAGCTGTCAGTGCAGTAGCAAGAAGCACTGGTCACTCCTATGAGGGACACAGCCTTAATTGGCAAAAAAACCCTGTTGGATGCACTTTCAGAAGGCAAGGCAAATTTCTGTGTTCCCAGGAAGGAAAGCCTTATGAGTATGTCTGGCTAGCATTTGGCAGTTTGTTTAGCGTATAAAACATTGATAACACTGATTGTTACCTGGGGGGTTTATTAGCCAAAATAGTTGATTTTCTTGAACATTGTGAAATCAGAACTTACTGACAAATCTTGCTTGCAAATAGACCTCAAGGGGCTATGAAAAATTATGAATTGGGTAAGTTGCAGTTAAGCCATGAATGTTTCTATTAAGACACTCCTGGAACACAAATCTGTGCAAGCTGAAAACTTGAGCATTTCCTGTTCAGTGAGCAATTACTATTCAATCCATACCACTGAGCCAGCTTAATCAATAAATGGGACAAATGACTATATTAAATATCAAGAGAAGCCTTATAGTTTTTCAAATTGTTCTGAGTTTAAGAGAGAGAGTGATGGTAGAAAAGATATTCCTTATGTCAGGACTCAAGACAAGCACCATTTTTCCAGCAGCTTAATGACTTCATGGATTTTTAAACATTCAAGTGAACACCTGTCAACATGCAGGTGTGGTATTCTTCTATTTTATGGTATAAAATGTGATTCCCAGGTATAGCCATGCTGGCAGCCCTATCAGCATTTAAATGTAATCTTGCACTCTTCTCTACTTCTGACCAATGAAGTCAAGTTGCTTCAATGCATGTCTTTTCAGGTCTGTTGCTGCCTTTCTTCACACTGGGATTATTTTAGATTGGCTGCAATGAGTGCGTTGTTTTCCATTTGTTAACACACAGGAACTTGTCACTCTGACAACTGAGAAAAATGCACTCATTTATACGATGATTGCTCTTGTTTTCTCAGATGTAATCTGGAAACATACTCTCTTATCTTTACCTTCTCTCTGTCACCTACGTGGTCCTAGAATCAGCAACGATCACAGTACTAATTATATGATGCTTTCTTTGACAGTTAGAACAATTCACTAGGATTTTCAATTGCAGTAAACGTCAGATGTGAAAATAATAGGATAATCCATGTTATTCTAGCAATACAGGAAAAAACACCCCAAACAGAATGATAGTAAAATGCATTCCTCATATTTTTCACCTTGATCAGAAAACACTTCATTTCTCAGCTGTTTCTAGCCTGAGTAGGTAAGCTAAAGTTTTACAATTAAAACTATTGGGATACTAATAGTGTAATGATATAGTAAGCTACCCTAGAGAGCTGGTGCAGTGCCAGCAGAAGTACTGAATGAAACATTTAGGCCATTAAAATCATTTTGTATATATAATATAAATATCTTTGAATATAATATATCTTTGAATTGTTCCCTTGGTTCATTCTGTCAGGTTTGAATCTAATGATAGATGTGTATGCTTGACCACCTCAGGGTTTGGCCAGGATAGGGAGAGATCCAGCCCTGATCTGAATGAGGAAACTGGACACAGGACAACGTCAGTGATGCAGGAGTCCATGTATTGCACTAGTCAGGACTTTAATTGGGAAAATGGAGGTTACAGTCCCAGTAGCCCCACATATGTTTGTGTCTGGACTTTATTGTGCTTTGGATCTGATTTGTTTTCCTTGCAACATGGGCTGGGTCAATGACAAGGCATGTTGTAGTGATGCTATTGAATACCCAGATGGAGTTGAATGTGTCATTTCTGAGCTGGTGATTACTAAAAGGCTTGGGCTATGGTTTCACTACAAAAGCTCTCCTTTCTGCATAGTACCCTAACCGATTATGATCACTATAAATATTCTATCTAGTTCCTACGATAACAAGAGGAAAAAAAGTCTCAATATGAGTTCCATGGCTGTGTTTGCTTTATTTTACTCTGCTCCATGAGAGCTATAATTTGATGACTCTTATCTCATGATGAAATATTATTCTTTTCTGCAGGCTTCAGGAGTAGAGGAAGATGACTGTTCTGAAGGATTTGTCTATGGACATAATTTCTCAGTTCTCAAAGCTGTAGTTTTACATGTTGTTGCAATGCCTAGCACCAGGAGTTAGGAGAAATCCACCCTTTTCTGAAGGTTAAAAAAGTCTTGTCTCATAATTCTTGCAGATTTTATTTTGCTTCTGTTTTCACTGTGCAAAACAATCTTTGTGCACTACTGGAGTCCCTAGCATGGCTTTTTGCTTGATGACCTACCTAGGCTGTAAAATTGTGAGCCTCTAAGACCTTTAGGCTGTCATGCTCTGTCATGCTGGCAAGATAGTCTTCTGCTTCATCTCCAGTGGCTGCAGTAGTTCTGCTGTTTTTCAGACAATTAAGATCTGCTTTTGATACCTTGTTAAGAGTTGTATGCACAGAATCAGTTTGAGGTCACTAAGTCAGAGAGAGGGTACCAAACACGAGAACCAATGAAGATTTCTTGCCTGCTTTCTGTTTTTTAAATGAATTCTCTGTAAATCATATATAGACTCTTAGAATGTACTGAGTTGGAGGGATTTCCCAACGTCATCTAGTCCAATTCCCCTACAACAAACAGGGACACCTCTAACTGGAACACATTGCTCAGACACCTATCAATCCTGACATTAAATATCTCCAGGCTACCTCTTCCAGTGATCCATCACCCCCATATTAAAGAGCATTTTCCTTCAGGTATTGGAATTTTGCTACATCCTTGAGCCTCTCCTAGTCAGCTTTCTGCCATACAGCAGCCCTCCAGCAGCTAGCATCTTTCTTTGACTTGTATTGAACTTGTCAGGTTTCTTATATGAGCCCCTGAGCCCTAGATCTGCTAGGCCCATGAAAAGTTAATTTTACCTGTGGAAGTGAAACATCACATTGTTTTTCCAGTGTTCAAGCAGTTGACAGTGACACTAACTTTTCAGCTACTGTACTGTTGCATTACAGCATGAAATGCACACCCATTTATTTTCTCAGGAGCATTCCGTTCAGAACCAAATGTGAAGCACCTATGAAGGGAAAGTTCCCAAAGTGTACGGAGTATATTTTAGACAATGTGGTCTAGCACCTGCTTCTTTCTTGTGCATGTGGAGTTAACAGCTCGAGTAACCCTGGCATAGAAGGCTTCTTTTTGTAATTTTTTTTGTCATCTTCTAGCCAACAAAACATGAAAGCAGGCACTGAAGCCATAAATAGGATCTTTGCAGCAGTGTCCTGTGGTTGGGTAATTTAAGCAGAAGACAATAAATGCAGTTGATAGGATTTGGTTTTTTCATATACCTGCATTTCTGTGTCTGTGAGACTGGAAAGCATGCCTCCTTATGCTTTCTAGCTTCTCACATGCCTGTACCTTGTCATCTGAAGTTGATTTCACACGTGATGATTTCCCTGAACAATACTCCTGATATTTTTGTATTTTTCTAGTTACAACAGGCACATCTCTGTTTAATTGTGCTCTGCAGCTTTCACAAACAAATGAAGCCATCCATGGTTGTAGAGCAAATACTAAATACATGCCTTTTCTTTGCATGTTACCATCAATATTAACGTGACTAATCTTTAGCACTGGTCCCTACATCAATTTAGACAAGCAAATTATAAAATGTATAATTCTACACAGTTCTAATTACAGCTTGCAGCTAACAAAATCCTTTGGTCATTCGTAAGAAGTGATATTCTTACTGACTTGCAGAGTTCAAAGATGAGCACTAAAAACCCCCAGTTACACATTAATGGGTTACATGGATCTGTGCTGTAATCTGTTTCAATATTAACTCAGGCAATTGGTAATGGTTTTCATTGCTGTGGCAGAACATGAGACACATCTTTAATAAACTGATCGTTAAATTATGTAGTCTAAGCCTGTGCTTATGTTAATCCATTGTGATCAGGGGAAATAATGGTGTTCAGTTTGGTCTAGAAAAATGGAACAGATTTAGAAATTGTTTGTAGTAAATGATGTTTGTTGATTTAGTCAGGATATTACTACAGTCAAATTCATCCTAATTGGTTCCTAATTAGGCAAGAGCTCTGAAAGCATTTTAATTTGGTGAAGACAATTTTGGCCATATTCCTATATTTAAAATTTTTACCTATTTTGCAGGCTAATTTATTTTACAGATATACAAACAGAGATATTTCTTACAATACAAATATAAGGCAGAATATAAGTAATACATACATCAGGACAAAGACATACCAGCTAAAGATGTGAGTACTAGTTTGTGCTAAAGCCTCACATGACTGGGATATTTGTTCCTAATAAAATGATTTCAAGACCCCAAAATAAGGAGGCTCAGCATAATATTAGTTTTATTATTATTTTATCCCTCCCATCCAATGTTGACCCTTCCTACTCATCTCATCCATGCAAGCTCCACTTAATTTTAATGATTATTCTTTTATAAACATAGATTGATTAAAATAAGTTCTGACAATGTGGTTCAGAGAATGTGATGAATCAGTATACCGATTCACAAAGACAAAATGCTAATGTAAATTGAGGAATAAAACTGAAGTAGGGCAATCATCCCAGGGTTGTATCAAAAGAAAAGAGAGAATACAATTATATGAAGCTTCTCATTTCCAAGAACCTAATGTGAACTACCTTTTTCGAACAATTTACATCAAAAACAAGCAAATCAGTGTATAGGTGTTTGTTGGGGACATTTCATAGCGCCACCATATGTCACAGTCAGAGCACTGACAGGGAAAGAGGTGGAACTCTTTTACCATCAAAAAATCATCTGAAAATATATGTGTTTTCTAGCCTGAAAGTAGAAATGTGCTAGGAGATTGTTCCCTTGCCACCTCCTCAGGCGTTTGTATTGTAACATCTTTTGGTCTCTGTTACCTTGTCCTTCTGCAAGCTGTAAGTGAAATCTTTAGTTTGTGAGCTGAGCTGTGGCTGTTTTATCTGAGGATGTCACTCTGTGAGACTCCAGTGAGAATGTAACTTCCCTCTTGTGTGGCGAGTGGTAACCAGTGTAATAATTCCGGGTTTGATGTTGCGTGTAAGATTGCTTTTGGCAATCTGACAGGATTTGTGCACTGGGGTTTTACATTGATATATCAAATGGAAAGACAACAGGTATTTTACTATTATAACAAAAAAAAAATAGCAGAAATTAAGCAATAACAGTTTCTTAGTAAGGAATGAAAGAAAAAACTAACAAAAACAGCCACGTTTCATAAATTGTACTGTGAGGCTTTTCAAATATACATTGCATGTTTTCCAAGGGAGAAGTGTGACCTTCAGACTCTACATGAGAGTGGGAGCAATTTGATTTTCATCAAAGGGAGCAACAGGCATATCTAATGGCTTTAAACAGTGTTTAGATGCTCAAAGCAGTATCTTGGTTGTTTCTAAATTAAGTTTGTATACATTGACTGACAGTCAAGAATTATGTTCAACAAGCTGATAGCTCTGCATGTCAGCTGCAATGGAAATAAAATTTCATTCAATTAGCTCGTGAAAAGGGGCTACCTACTGTCAAGACCCTGACACCAACTATAACAGTAAGGGTAGAGTTGTGGGTCAAAGGCCATCACACAGGCATTGTGGCAGATGTGGTAATGTCTACCATGAAATAAGCTTTTTGAGAATGCAAATGAGTTAAGTACTTGTACTGTCACTGAATTTTAAGAATCCAGTGGTTGTACCCAGCAGCAACACGAAATGCTAGAAGTCAATTCAGTGTTATGATGACTGTAGGATTCCCAGCATTTGAATGAAACCAGGTCTATAATATACACCAGTATCTTCCCTGTACTGAACTATTAGGCTATATTCACTCTATGCAAACTGCGTGTCATTCCATCCAGAAGATTCATGGATTTGTAGACTAATAGAATGGTTCAGGTTGGAAGGAACCTTAAGGATCATCTGGTTCCAAACCCCCTGCCATGAGCAGGGACACCCCTCACTAGACCAGGTTGCTCAAGGTCCCATCCAATCTGGCCTTGAACACTTCCAGGGAGGGGATATCCACAACCTCCCTGGGCAACATGTTCCAATGTCTCACCACCCTCAGTGTGAAGAATTTCCTCATGATATCCAATCTAAACATCCCCTCTTCAGCGTAACACAGATCACACTGAACCAGGAGCTTCATGAGTTGATTTGGCTGTTTCTTAAGATCAGAGATTGCAAAATGCTGCTTTTACATTATGACAATGTAAATTAATCTGGACCTAGGAGTTGCTCTCACTGTGATACCAGATGGGATGTCTCAGAGAGATTTTAGGGACATTTTCGGATTATGAGATGGAGTTGCAAGAGAAGTGTGTTCTTTGAATAGTTTCCTTCTAAGGAATCAGGGACTTTGTCAGCTCCAGCTGTGACAATGTGGTATTTTCAGGTGCACCTTCTTGCTTTCAGTCTTTGTTAATGGATGTGCGAGATTTAATTTTTTTCAAAGCTGGACTCTGTGGTGCTGTTTTACTGCCAAAAGCTAAAGGCTGTATTTGCAGTGGATTTGTGAAGGCACATACACTTTGTAATAGATTTGGAATTGGAATTTGATGTAATGATCACTATAATGCTTTTTATCTTTAACATCTGGGGTAATACTAAATTTACAGTGCAGTTTCTAAATATTAAGATCCCACTTTACAGAGATGCTGAACGCCTGCAACTCCCACTGCTTTCAGTCTTCTGCATTTACTCAGCTTCCTAAAATTTGACCTCTCTCATTTGAGAGCCTGACCCTTGGCTCTCAACTTCTCAGTGTTGGTCTGCATTTCATTAGCATGTCAGAAGAGCTTTGTGCCCGTTCTTCCACTGAGATGTAATACCTTTTCCAAAACTCATAGGCAGATTTTGAGCTAATCTGGACATGCTCAATAAGCGGAGATGCTATCTACTTTTCATCTGTTTAGAAGCCAATTAAAAACTTCTACCAAAGTCATGATCATTTCTCACAACAGAAAAAATAGTAATTTAAGAAAAAGCATTCAGCACTAGAAAGTAACATAAGTGGATGTGCTATAAGCTTTTAAATCTTCCTCAGTGGCATTAGCAAAACATGTTTCCAGTTTGCAGGGCCTCGTGAATGCTCCCTTTTACCTGTTTTTTCTGAAACAAATGTTAACTCCACACTGTGTGTAACAGTAATTGTCTTGCTGAGGATGGAGGTTCTCTGCCTTCTTAAAATGAAAATATGAAGTTAATTTGAAAGCCACTTGAGTATTGCTCTTTTCATCGCTTCATACTTCGTAGTTAACAGGGTTTCATCTACTGCCAAAGCCTCTTGTGTTCTTATGCAGCTATTTCTACACAGCCATCAGATAGTGGCGCTTGCAAAATCACCTCCCTCTTTTCCTCAGCTTTATGTCTCCTCAGCAGTCACAATGAAGACTTCTTCATTTAACTATTAGGAAAAATTTCTGCAGAATGTTCTCTTTAATGAGTGAAAAATAATTTACAATCTCCTTTTCATCAAGCAGTGTATGTGCTTTTTTAAATCATGCTTTGATAGACCACTGAATAGCATGAGTAATTAACAGCCTTTATAGAAGCTTTGAAATAACCAGCAACATCAAAGGGCAGTAATAAAACAGAAAACAAACTAATAATTAAAGCAATAAATCTCTTAAACATTAGTGGATGAAAATCTCCTTTGAAAATAAGAATGTGCACTAGCTAACATCTAAATGGTAGACTTTAAACAACAAACTCATATGATGCTGAACAGAAGAGGCAACAAATGTTCACCACACAAAGGGATTAGTCCAGTGGTTTGTGATAAGGAATACATAATCAGTCAGACTCTGCCCAGCAAGCACACAGTAGCAAAATGCCCATGTGTTTTGAAACCAAGCATGTTAGGCTTGTACATCAGTCAGCAGCGCACACCAGAAAGAGCAGATCTGCAGAGCAGAAACATTGCTGCTGAAGTTCTGCCATCCCCATTATGCACTTTCATGGAGTTTTTTTTGGACTGATCCTGTGTGATGAATCTATACACTGCTGGAAGTTATCTTCCACCTTTGCTTCATTCTGAAAGAATCCATTTTGCATACTTGGACACTGCTACATGAAGCAAACATGAGGACAGCAGGGATTACAAAGAGACTAAATTCAAACTGTCACTTTTCATCTGAGCTGAAGTACTAACACAAACATGCTCTTCAATGAGTAAGAAGGATAGGGAAAAAGCAACCCTCAAATTCTTTCCATTCTTGGAATGTCTTACACTGCATCACACCTCCTCATAGTGGGGTTACAGCTGCAGCCTTGACTACTTGCATCACTTGGGTCACGCGTGGGGAAAATACACAATTTTTTACTTAGATGACATCTGGACTGGGCTTAAGAATAAATCCTGACACATGGCTGAAATACAGGCATCACCCTGTGGGACACTGCCTACACTACACCTGGTGAAGGCCACAGTTCATGTTGTGCCCAGGCAGCTGTATGGCCAATCATTGCTGCATGGCATGGGGGCTGGCCTCGACATGCCATGAACACAACAAATTTACAGCCATTCACTGTGATAGAATAAAGCTTGACAGGAGCAATTTCAGAGTATTTTGAGAAAATCTGAAATAACATGACAAGACATTAACCTGTTATACTTGATTTTACAAGCAAAATGTATGGTTTCTGAAAAAGGATATAACAGTATCCTAAAGTTGATGATGTATAGACAAACCTAAAAATATGTTTTACAAAACTTGAATAACTAGAAAAATATTGCTGTGGGCTGCTTACAGAATGAAATGCAAAGCTGCAGTACACCCACACACAAATAAAAAGACTATGTGCTGGGAGAGCTTCATTGTGTTCAGCAGGGAGCTATAAATGCTTATTTAAATAGCGATCTGTATCACTACTTTATCTTGTGTTTAGTTCCCCAAATGCACAGAAATCAGGGATGCACAATCTCAATTGATTCCTGGACACCTGAATATGCTACAATAATGTTCTTACAGTTTTGTGCAAAAATTATCCATGAACAAACACAACCGTGATTTCAAAATGTAAAAACCAGTGGCAGGTTTCTCAGGAGTGCCACACGTGGAAGATGGTTGCAGCCACAGGTGGTACCCTGGTATATTTCGTTACTTCAGGACTAGGTAATTCAGGACAACGTTTTCCTGATAAATGAGCTGTTTCAAGACACAGACTTGGCATGTAATCTAGCCAGCTTGTGGCTGTGAATCACTTATTACAGAGACACTCAAAGACATTCTTTGGTTTCTTTATGAGCCAAATGTGATTTCCAGTTCTTCTTGCAGTAATTCTAGACTTGCAGACTTTGAGAAGTAATTTTAGGATGGTCCCAAGGAGTCCAAATGACAATAAATCTGTCTGAAAACAATAAGTGGTGTTCTTCAGTTATGTGTGCTACTGTGGTGTTGGGTTTTTCTGCTCCATCGGTGAAGAACTGCAAACAGTTCCTGAAGCATATTTATCCTCTAGGAGCTATTTTGTAGCTTGGTGCTTTCTTGCTTCCATTTGCTTCATCTCTGTCATATTTCTGAATATTTTTCTGAAAGTCCATGGGATTTCACTATCAAGCACAACAAAGCAACTATTTAAAGTGCAGATTTTTCCCTCATTGTTCTTTCAAAATATGGCCAAATATCCAGATGAGTTTGCAGTTCTAATTTTAATTCTGTCAGTTCAAAGGCTAAACTTTCCTAAAATGTACATGTTTACACTGACACTTGTCTTACAAAGTTTCTCTTTGATCAGCCAGTGCTAATATACAGAGTGAGACACAAGTGATCATTTTATTCACCAACTAGAGATGGCAGTTTAGGAGAGAAAAGAGGAGGATTTATGCTTTGTAAAAATATACACCCTTATGCTGTAAGTTTTAAAGGAGAGGCTGAGAGAGCTGAGGCTGGAGAAGAGAATGCTCAGGGAGGACCTTATCACTCTTATAACTACCTGAAGGGAAGTTGTAGACAGGTGAGGTCAAGCTCTTGTCCCAGGCAGCTACCAACAAGAAAAGATGAACATGGCCTGAAGCTGTACCATAGGAAGATTAGGTTAGGTGTTAGGAAGCACTCCCTCATGAAAAGGGTGGTTAGGCATTGCAGTGAATTGCCCAGGGAGTTGGTGGAGTTGCAATCCCTGAAGGCATTATGAAAAGACTGGACGTGGCATTTAGTGCCAAGGTCTAGCTGGATATGGTGACGTCAGGTCATAGGCCGGGCTGGAAGATCTCAGAGGTCTTTTCCAGCCCAAATAATTCTGTGATTGTGAATTTCATAGATTGGGAATACCTAGGAGAAAAAGAATGAATAAAAATGTTGATTGCTTGAAAAAATGTAGTAAATCAAACTGTATCTCCTCCAAAATAAAAATGGCCTAGTATAAAAGTGTCCTTTTTTGGCTGTATCCATGCACGTGTGTGGTTTTGTGGCAGAAGCCTGTATTCTCCATGTGGGATCAGTGTAATGAATAATATATGTGATGACCAGATCTTTATCAATACATTGAATTATTAGAAAGTATTAACAAATACGATACTTTTAGAAGTGTGAGATCATGAGTATGTGTCACAGAAATGTATTGTTGAACTAAGCTTTTATACACTTTTCAGATAGGAACAAGGCCTGTTGAACCTTTGCCCTTAGAAGATTTAAACTTCCACAAACCTATGAAGTGTATGACACAATTGACATAAGAAAAACAAAAGGCAGAGTCCTCTTTTTTAATTTATTAAACGAAATGCCCATGAAAATTTATTAGACTAATCACAACCCATGGTGAGTAAGTAGTTTGGGGATAAAATGTCTTTTCAGTCATGGTTCAGAAGCCACAAAATGGGTGATGAGTGACATGTCAGAAGAGACTTTCTCTTCTGCAAGTGTGATAAGGCAAGGCTCATGGGTACAGGGCAAAAACCTTTACCAACTGCTTAGAGAGAATTTTGGCAGTCCTGACAGATCTTAACTTAGAAGACGTTGCAGATCACAAGGAGGAAAAACAATCATTGGAAAGCCTGAGGAGTGTGTGAACTGTGCCTTTGGTAAAATTAACTGGCTCAGGATATGGGCTATGTGCGCTTCCTGTTGACTGCCCTGTGATGTGCTGGTATTTGGAATACCGACATACTTTCTGGGGTGCCTCTGAGGCAAGGAGAGCAAGGGAAGAGACAGACATGGGGGATGCAAAACACATGTACCTTCCCTCAGACCTGAACATGCCCAACTCCTCCATAGAATCTTGCCAAGGACTGCAGTCTGTATTCAGTGCATGTTTCCTCCACTCCCTGGTGTTTCAGGGAAGCACAACTCAGCAACATGATCTGTAGATTTTTCCTTCAGGGTTAGTTTACAAGCTCTTTCTGTGAATACAGACTCACTGGGCAAGGATTAAGCTCCTCGTATCTATCTGCAGTTTGCATGCTCTGATGGGTTGTAATTTGCATATATCGTCCTCATCCCCGTCCCTCTGGAGGGCTGGGTAGAAACCTGAGCTGGACATGGAAGGAGCAGTGGAGAGGGAACCCTCCATGATGAGCCTGCCACAGCCCTTGCTGCTGAGCAGATGGCTGTCCTGTTTCAGCCCAGCTGGAGGTTTTCCATGCCCATGGCTTTATTCCTAAGTATAAAAAAAAATTAATAATGAATTATTGAGGCTGTAAACAGATAGATAGGGATTACACGTAGGAGAGAGATTTCTCTGCTGTGGTTCTGAGTGGAGTTTGGCTGCACAGCAACAGTAATGTTCTGCAAAATATCTGATCACAGCAAGGTATAAGTTATTTGTATGCTGTATACAGTGTGCAGGTGAACAGATATGCATCAGATATCTTCAGTTCCCTTCTAATCTTTAAGGTGAAGATAGCCTTGTTTCACCAGATGCAGGAACAAGGAAACCAAAAGCAAACTGCAAGATCCAAGAGCAAAACTTTCTCTTTCCCCATGCCAGGGGAAGCACCTCCAGGGTATAAGAGAGTGAAACATGCTCCAGATGCCACTGCACAGGGATGTGCACAGAATACAACTGGAAATGCTTAAAATTCTTATGGGTGGCCTTGCCAGCTGAGAGTGCTGCAGGGGCTACATAAGCTCCCATGGAAGACATGTAGACAACTGAAGGGTGTCCTATTTCTAGTTGAGCTACCTGGCTTTTCCCATTCCTGAATTGCCAGATGAACCCTCAAGTGCAGATGGCTTTTCAGAAAGGCGATTGAGCCTGCATGTGAACGTGGGGTAGTGTTCTCTCTCTGACCTTTTCAAGCTCCCAAAAGTGATGAAAAGGATTGAATCCCTGCCAGAGGAAAGGTTTAAATTAACACGACAATTCTGGGATTAAGCAGCTGTCTGGCAATGCATTTGGTAACTTACACTACATCGTCTTTCATTAATTTTCCAGTCCTAGGTCCTTCAGGATTGTTGTTAAGAAAAAGTTTAATTTAGTTTTGGTTTGATCCTTTATAAAAACTGGTGTTTCTTTGATGTTTGCACTCTTATAATGGATACAATCAATCTCACTCTATGAATAGGACTCCTCCAAAAGAGAGGGAGGAAATTTCCTGAAGAAGCACTTTCTGTGTCTCCTGCAATGTACGGACCACAACATCCTTCTCTGGAGAGACACAGGGAGCAGAGCCACAGCTTCTGGTCATATTGTGCCCTGTCCTCTGACATAGCATCAGCTTAGCAAAGTGAAGGTACACACAACTGATGAGCATGTGCTGTGTACTGCTTGCAGGCTTTTGTGTACTTGCTACTGAATCAGGTCTTTCTCCTCATTGATCTCTAATTTGTGTGCCAGAGTTCATGATCTTTTCATCTTTATTTCAATACTAGAGATGCTATAAAGAAAGCTAGTTTAAAATAAAGTGGTTTACATCCTTTATTTTGCTTAAAAATTGGTAAGAATTCATGACCAGGTATTATTACATTTTTAATGTGTTTATTTTGATGCTTTTAACTTTTCCAAAACATTTTTGCTATATCCATTAGCAAACAAACAAACAAAACCCACAAGAACACAGCATAGAAGGCTAGTTAGTGCAGTTACCATGTACCAGGGCAATTGTATCATCAGCTGCCTTAGTTTGTTCCCCTAGTGGGGAGAAGAACCTCTCTTGATCTGCTAACCACCCCTCTTCTGATCCCCACCAGAATGCTGTTGGCCCTTTTGGCCACAAGAGCACATTGCTGGCTCATAATCATCCTGCTGTCCACTATGACCCCCAGGTCCCTTTCTCCTACACTGCTCTCCAACAGGTCAGTCAGTTCCCAACCTATACTGTTACCTAGGGTTCTTCTTGCCCAGATGCAAGACTCTACACTTACCCTTGTACCTCATTACATTTCTCTCTGCCCAGCTCTCTAGCCTGTCCAGGACTCACTGAATAGCAACACAGTCTGCTGGGTGTCAGCAACACCACCCAGCTTTGTGTCATCAGCAAACATGCTGACAGTGCACCCTAATCCCTCATCCAAGTCATTAATGAATAGATTGAATAGGGCTGGTCCCAGCACCAGTCCTTGGGGGACTCCACTAGATACAGGATACAATCTGAGTACAGTGTCACCTGTGGTGGGGCAGCAAATGAAGAGGCCAAGGCCTTCTGGTGGGTAGAAACCTGGGTAGAGCAGTTAAGTTAGGCAGACCTTGTGGTGCCTTTTGTCTGTGATCTTCACTGCAGGCTGCTGGGAAGCAGACAGATGCAGGATCTACTCACAGGCACCTGCATAAACTCACACACTGCTCTCAGAAAGCTTCTCCTGTGTCTGAGTGGACTGCTTGTTTCCACCCTAACCACATTTAAATGCCTCACACTTACCCCAGCAGTGATCCCAGCCACTTACCTGTCAGCCTTACATTTGGCTGTGCTGAAGCCTCCTGGCTGTATAGAAAACTGTATATATTTAAGATCTTCCTTCCAATTACTCCAACGGTTCCACTAAGGAGAAGAAATTTAACATCTTGTGTCTTTGTCTTAGGGATAAAGATTGATGAGGACATCAGTGACTTTAGATTAGGTGTTAAATTTCCATTGGTCTAGCTATAATATGTGAGATCAGTCCAAAATATCTTGCTGGGGTTTTAGTGATATTCTTAACTTCCTAATGGAGAGAAAGGTTGCAACCTTGATATTTGTACTCCAGTCACAGACATTTATTCTTCACAAGATATTGTTGACCTGATCTCGGTTAGCCTCTGTTTTACCTCCAGTTGCTATTTACACACTAGCAGTGTCTGATTTTTATGTCAGTGTTGTGTTTGGCTACTGCTATATATTGTGTTTTTAAATAATCTCTCTTTTTTTTTTAAGAAGAGGCACATTGACCTGTCTGCAGCAAACTTCCACCCAGCCTATAATACGAAACACCTTGTAATGCTTTAGAGCGAGAGTCTAAATTGGTTTGGGTTGGTGCCTGCAATTCAAGTACAGCAATCAGCTCTCACTGAGAATTCAACAGGCAATGAAGCAACTTTGTTAAAAGGAAGGAATTTATTGAACTCATCACCAATAAGAAAAGGAACAAAACCCAAATAAGTGAAAGAATCAAAAAGGTAAAACAGAAACTGTATCACAACGCCTTTACACACACTCAGAGAAATGGGAGACAGCTAACACATTGGTTTTGGTCCTTAGATGATTGCTCTGGGGCAAGAGAGTGTACACCAATGCTCATAACCATAAAGCCACCACACTATTGCACCCCACTTCCAGAAGGGAAAGGGGTGGGGTGCATCAGAAACACAGCACAAAATATACATTTGATGCTTGTGGAAAAGTTCCTTTTCCAGTCCTCTTGCAGATGTCAGCCCTTTCTGACATCTCAGGCATACTTGTAGCTCTCCTTAACTCGGGGACTCTCCTTTGACACTAT